>JAHIAM010001478.1:0-32856 GCA_021605205.1 Aegilops longissima
TTGGCGGAGATGATATGACCAAGGTAAAGCACTTCATCAAGCCGAATTCACATTTGGAGAACTTAGCATAAATTGATACTCTCGAGCTTGTCTAGCAATCGCAAATGTATGGCATGATCCTTCTTATTCTTGGAAGACCAAGATATCATCAAGATAGACCAAGGCGAATTCATTGGTGTAAGGATTGAATATGAAGTTCATCATCAAGAGAAGGTTGGAGGAGCATTAGCGAGGCGAAAGACATGACAGTATATTCATAGAACCAAAGCTTGTTACGAATCTTTGTCTTGGGAATATCTTGTTCACGAATCTGAATCGATGATACCCCATCTGAAGGTCAAGCTTGGAGAACAAGTAGCACCTTTGAGTTGCTCGAAAAGCTCATTGATGTTGGGAAGTGGATACTTGTTCTTGATTGTCTTCTTATTCAATGGGCGATGTCGGCGCAAAGTCGGTCCGTGCCATCCTTCTTCGGACAAAAGAACACCACAACCCCAAGGAGATGAACTGATGCGATCAAACCAGACGCTCTTGTTCATCGAGCTGCTTCTTCAATTCCCTCAGCTCATCAGGTCCAAGCTTGTATGGGCGCTTGCAAGCGGGTTCGATGCGGGCTCAAGATCGATATTGAACTCAAGCGGCGATGAGGAGGCATACCGGAAGCTCTTCGGAAAGACATCTTGGTACTCTAAGCAGTTGGAATCGAGAGATGGCATTCAATTCGCCCTTCTCATTGAGAGAAAACAACCGAATGGTTTCATCACGAGAGGCATAGATGATCACATCATTAGAAGAATGAGTCAATTGAATTTCCACAGCAGCACAATCAATTTGAGCTTTGTGCTGAGAAAGCCGATCCATTCGAGAATAAGATCAATATCCGAGTCACCGAGAACAATTGGTTTAGCAGAAATCTATAATCGCCCATCTTGATACTGACATTGAACCATCATGCTAGAGCTCAAGCGCTTAGCAGGAGAAATAACTTGCATAGCTTTAGACAATTCCTCTGTATCAAAATTGTGCTTGATGCAAAAGGATATGACATGAAAGAATCGATGCACCGGTATCAAATAAGACTTTTGCGGGAATATCATTAGCGAGAGATTACCCATTATCACATCGGAAGATTCTCTGCTTGAGCTGCATTCATCATATTGACCTTGGCATACTTTGGATTGTGTTGACCCTTGCATTGCTTGAAGATTTCACGGGAGGAGGAGGCGGAAGGCGCCTCTGGTTGAAGCACTTGTTAGCATAGTGGCCCTTCTGCGACACTTGTTGCAAGTGACCTCGAGCCAGACGGTGGTAAGGAGCACTTGACCTTGGAGCTTGAGAATTAGACTTGTTACGGTAGCTTGGGTTGGGTGGGTGGGAAGATCCACGGCCACTGAGTTCTTCTTTGGTAAGGTGGCGGAGCGGAGGAGGGGCAGATAAAACCTCTCTTGCTTGGCTGCCACTTGAGAGGGCGAGGAGGACTGAACTGCATCCTGATTCTCTTCTTAGAAGCCTCGCATGCTTGAGCTGTGCTGCTTCTTGCTTGAGTGCCATGTTGTAGAAATCATCATACTTATCGGCTCAAACAGCACAAGAGGTAATTGCAGATCCTCTCTCGGACCACCTACGGCGATAGATCATACTCCTTTCATCGGTACATCTTGCTTAGCAAAGCAAGCGAGCACGGAGGCTGGATATTGTATTGATAGACAGACAAGGTGCCTTGCTTGAGATTGCGGAACTCCTCACGCTTGCTCTCAACAACACTCTTGGGATGTGATGAGCTCGGAAATCCGGCGGAACTCATCGAGTAATGACCGACCTCCTCTGGAATCTTTGTATTTCTGGAACCACTCCGCAGCTTGATCCTTGAGTTGAAGCGATGCAAACTTGACAAAGTCCTCAGGTCGACATTGCTACAGTCAAAGTGCTTGAGATGTCCACTAACCAATCGTCGGCGTCTGTTGCCTCAACACGAAGCTGAAAGACTTGGCTGATTAGCGGCGGTGAGAAGTAGCAAAGTGTGGCTGATTGTTGCCTTGACCTTGATTGCCTTGATTGCCTTGATTGCCTTGCCCTGAGTGCGTTCTTGCAAGAGCTGCAAAATCATCGAGCATTGGCATTGGTGGCTGCCATGATAGCTTGCCGGGCACGGAGGCGGAGGTGGAGGTGGAGGTGGAGGATTGATGATCCCCATCATTGCGATCCGGATTCAGGCAGCGTTGGCGGAGCCATCTGAAGAGGTGACATCCGTTAGTCCTTTGATAGACAAATGATAAGTAGAATCAGCGGATAGAAATTGCAACATATAGTCTTCACAATAAACATTGAACAAGAATGAGCGAATGAATTCAAAGTTAATCATCACCGTCCAATAAGTGAGAAGCTACTTAGATAAAGGATATGGAAACAACAACTGACTTAGAAACAAATCGAACATCACAATTGAAAACAAAAGGTTGGCTTCTAGAATGAGCGGAACAAACACATGATAGAATTTACGCTCAAAGTGTTAGTGGTGGGGCTCCTGCAGACCTGACGTATAGCAGACGTCACGAATGACTAACAAGGCGTCCCGAATCAGCATAGCCAAGGATTCTTTAAGGCGTCTCGCGACCTTTGTAAATCGACCGTGAAAGAAGCGGACCACTAAGCGTTGAACCCCAATCTCAAATCATACATCATCGGAAAGAATATCTGTAAGCTACTAGAATTCCCACCTATAAACTCCGAAACTTTCGGTTATGCAATCGGTGTTGGGGATCTGAGGGGACACAAAATATATCACCCAAACTAACAATACCTAGATCCATTTGTATCCATCCGTCAACACATAACCAAGAAATCCTCGGAAATCGTGTACCTCGACCTTGAAAAACATCCGTTATGCAAGTCATGGCAATACTCCCTTTTCGCCACGATCTTGGGCTATCGGGGTTATCTCACCAACAAGCGCACAAAAGAGATTTCGATGTCGGCAAAACTCGGTATTCGAGCGCAGCGATAAAATTGTGGCGACAACACCTCGGAGCTCAACTCCCGGGACAACTGCCACAACCCTAAATGTCGGGAGGCACCAAGAACAATGTTCTCGTCACAAAACCATCGAACGATTCCAAGACACCCGTGATCCTAAAAAATTTTAGTGAAATTTGAGAGAGAAGAGTCAAAACTCTCGTCGGGATACCTCACCGAGAAGGTCGAAGGAATGGGAAGCAAAAAAATCCTACTCTCCGATATATATAATCCCAAGACTCAAAACACTTTCCATTCTAGACTCAACAACGTCGACAAACAATCAAGTGGGGGCTCCTAAGTCGGGAAGGCTCGATTACCAACTTATAACGCCCCGATGCGGCTATATCTCCCCGTGTGAGAGGCGCGACTTAGAGCATAACGCATTGAAAGCAATGTCATAAGTGAGGTAATCTTCACACAACCCATGTAATAATTAAGGAGAAAAGGTACATAGTTGGCTTACACTGCGCCCGTCACCCAGTACATAATTAAACATACATCATTGAGTACACTCAAGGTCCGACTCTGGAACCAAAATAAAGAAGATACCCCAAATGCTAACGGATCCCGAATCGTCCCAAGCTGGCACCACTCTGATCATCTGGAAGCGACACATAATAACGACCACGTTCCTCGTCGAACTCCACTTGAGCTCGGTGGAATCACCTGCTGGCCTCATCGGAACCTGCAACTGTTTGGAAGTATCTGTGAGCCACGGGGACTCAGCAATCTCACACAGCGAGATCAAGACTATTTAAGCTTTAGGAAGGATATAGTAGTAAAGTGGAGCTGCAGCAAGCGACTAGCATATATGGTGGCTACATACATAAAGAGGCGAGAAGAGAAGCAAAGCGCGTCGTGAAACTAGTAGTGATCAAGAAGTGATCCTGAACTACTTACGTCGGACATAACTCCAACACCGTGTTCACTTCCCGGACTCCGCCGAGAAGAGACCATCACGGTAACACCTTGATTGATGTGTATTTCATTGAGATCAACTTTGGGTTATCTACAACGGACATTAACAAATTCCCATCGCCTCATAACAGCAGACACGGCTTTGAAAGATATTACCTGCGGGGTGTCCCAACAGCCCATTATAAGCTCTCACGGTCAGCGAAGGATATTCCTTCTACGGGAAGACCGATCAATCTCGGAATCCCGGACTACAAGACATTTCGACAGCAATAAAACAAGACCAGCAAAGCCGCCCGATTGTGCCGACAAATCCCGATAGGAGCTGCACATATCTCGTTCTCGAGGCACATCCGGATGAGACTAGCTCTGAGTAAAACCAAGCCTCGAGTTTCCCGTGGTGGCCCATGATCAGCTCGATTAAGACCAGCACTCGAAGAACCTTGGTCAAGGGGGTTAAAATAAAGATGACCCTCGGGCTCATGAAAACCGGGGAAAAAGGCTTAGGTGGCAAATGGTAAAACCAATGTTGGGCTTCTGGGCGAGTCTTATTCAGCGAACTGTCAAGGGGTCCATAAATCACCCAACCGTGTAAGAGCATAAAATCAAGGAACATAACACGGTATGGCGGAAACTAGGGTGGCAAGAGTGGAACAAAACACGGGCATAAGGCCGAGCCTTCCACCCTTTACCAAGTATATAGATGTGTTAAACATAGCAGAAATATTTATATATTGTGATATCCCCAACAAGTAAACATGTTCCAAGAGGAACAACATCTCCATGTTCAACAAGGAACAAACTTCAACTTCTGCAACTTAGCGCTATAAGAGAAATTTGAGCAAGCGGTAACATAGCCAATCAACGGTTTGCTAGGAAAAGGATGGTTAGGGGCTGACATGGCAATATGGGTGGCATGATATAGCAAGTGGTAGGCATCGCAGCATAGGCATAGCAAAGAAGCGAGCAACTAGCGAGCAAAGATAGAAGTGATTTGAGGTATGGTCATCTTGCGCAATGTTCTCGAGTTGTCGAAGCTTGATCCTCGGCGTTCTCAACAGGCTCCTCGTTCACGTACTCGTCTCCCGACTCTACCCAAAGCAACAACACAAACAAAGGAACCACAATAAATCACGGTGCAATGCACAATCAACATGATGCAAAACATGACATGATATGCATGATGCGGTATGCAATGCTTATATGCGCTCCGGAAGGTAAATGATGAACCAGGCATCAACGGCAAACCAAGCATGCCACTGGAAAGATGAGATGATTTCGGTTGAAATCGATATAAAGATCACGGAAGCGGATGCACGGTTTGGAAATGGCAAGCAAAACAAGAATGGCGCAAATCTGCCATTAACAGCATGATGCCACTTTGCAAGCAACAAATAATTAAGCTACTGCACCCAAACGTATCAACAAAGCACATGGCAGTGATCTACACATGATGCTCGACAAAAGATGAGCACTGAGCTACGGCTAGTTCACATCATAACATGTTCAAACAAGCATGGCAAAAATGCTCAAAGTAACAGGCTGGACATGGCAAAAACAGTAACAGGTTGCAATGTTCAGAGCATCAAAACTACATGCTACAGGAACTTAAAATAGCAAAACATGGCATGGCATGAATCTACTCAAAGCATATTTCAAAAGTCCCTTACTGACCATAAGCCAAAAGGACTAGAAAATATAGTAACACCCATGTCAATATTGAAAGTCTCGTTAACAGATTCAGCAACTTGACATGTCAAAACTGATAACGAGATGGCATGTTAACAAGCTCAATGCACTCACTACAGAGCCTCAAATGATAAACTAAGCATACATACATCAAGAAGACATGATATAGAAGACATCCATGGCAAGAACACTAACATAGCATATATGGATCAACCACAACAAGCTAGGCAAAATTGAATAACGTATACAATCTGCCAGAAATCATTTGGTAGCAAAAGTAGAGCTCGATTGACTCAAGCTATGGCATCCCATAATTGCAAACAAAGGCATGGATGGATAGAGCAAGTCATGCTTTACAAAACACCCTTACTGAAGTATCTCAAAATATGCATAGATCTCTTGGTATCATCAAGCAAACATGGCATCAAAATCAGCTAAAACAGGGCTGAAATCAGCAACATTAGGACACCTACTTTGCATGCTTGTGCTAGTCACCACATAGATCACAAAAATACATGGCATATACCACTGGAAAGATGACATGGCATTTTACAAAACTCATGTAGGAACCAAATCCATAGGATGCACATATTAATCATAGCAAAAATAACAAAAGTGCAACTCTGATAAAAATCAGAAACTATCAGCACCTTGCACTCTTCAACAAATTTCGGGCATCAAGATGAGCTCAAATGAAAATGATGCAATGCAATGAAATGATCTACTCTTGAGACGAACATTTTGACATATTATCTGTGAAAAATGGATCTCGGATGCGAAGATATAGCATGATGAATAATGCACAAAATTAATAGAAGATGCAACACTTAGTGAAAAAGAGAGGCGAGGTCAGGTGGCGCGGCTCGAGGCGGATCGGATCGGCCGACCAGGCAGCGATAAGCGCGGGCAGCCTTGGCGGCCAGCGCCCAGCCCAGATCCAGGCAGGGCAGGCAGGCAGTAGGGAGGAGAATCGCCGGGCCTTGGTGAGAGAGATCCGGCGAGGCCAGCGATGGCCCAGCGCAGAGCCGGAGGAGAAATCGCGGAGAAGGTCGCCGGAGGAGCAGTCTGGCGCCGGCGGGAAGCAGACAGCAGCGGGCGGAGGAGCCGGCCTTGGCCTCATGAGTCCATGGTAGCCCAGCGATTCTGAGATGAGGGCGGATCTGAGCCCCAGACCAGCGGTGAGTGGTGTGGCAGCAGCCACGTGGCCTGTGTGATAGGTCAGGCAGCGGGCGGTCGTGTCGCGCCGGATTCGTCGTGGTGAAAGAGAAAGCGGGAGACTAGGGTTTCGTCCGGATTCGGGGAAGGACCTATATTTATAGGTAGAGGAGCTAGGAGAGTCAAATGAGGTGTAGTTTTCGCCCACGATCGTGATCGAGCAGACGGAGAAACATGGAAGTGACTTAGATGGGTTATTGGGCTGTTTTGAAGGGTGTTGGGCTGCAACTTAAAGAGGCCTCTGCGAAGGTGCGGTTAACCGTTGGAGTACCAAGCGAGCTCAAATGACCGAAACTTGACCGGTGGTCTCGGGTGTTAAACCAAGGCCACTAGACAAACCTCAGTCCCTTCGAGGCGGTTTAATACCCGCTGCGGAAAAAGCGTAAAAGGACGCCGGGGAGATAAGTGCGGATTGCAAAAGCGGACAACGGGAAAATGCCGGAATCATGAGGCGAACACGTATGCAAATCGATGCACATGATGACATAATATAAAATGCATGACACGGACAAAATGCAAAAAGGAAAACCCAACCACGGAGGAATATCATATATCAATGCGAAAATGGCAAAAGTCGGAGTTACAATTATGAAAGTTACTTCCGGGGTGTTACGATTGACCATTGACGGCGGTTAGCTTCTTGGCGGCGTGGAGTCGAAAACTGCTGTTGGAGAAAACGCTGCTTCTACTTAGCTGCTTGTGGCGCGATTGGTGGCCGGTGACACGTGGGCCCAACATGCCACATGTCGATTCACATAGCTGCACTGCGATTAAGTCACTAGCTTTCTGTTAAGCTCGGCGGGACCTGAATGGGTAACCGATTAATTAATTATACCTCCAGCGCACCTTTTAGTTGAAGAATGTATGAAATGTAATGGAATCCGGCCGTGTATGAATGAATTTATTTGATTAGTTCAGAATTCTGTATCACGGCATTGGATAAACATGCAAAACAATACATACTAGCATTATTCGGGTGATCACCTCGTTTGCAGCAGATTTCACATGTACTCCCTCGGTCCTTTCTAGATCGCATACAAGTTTTATCTGCAGTCAAAGTATCTCTACTTTGACCAATCTTATACAAAAAGTATGCACTTTCACAATGTGCAGTAAAAAGAACAGAAGGAGTACAAAGAGTTTGAGCAACTTTTAGCGTTTACGTACATTGCAATCAAACACACAGGCTGGCAATTCATAGAGAACATTCAAAACAATCGATGATTATGCATCTCGGCGACTCACATGTCGGAGGCAATATTTACTTCACAATTAAAGAATAAAGAAAAAAATTGATCGGGCTGCTTGTGACAAAAGGGCATCCCATTTGAAAATATCAAGCGCATGTCTTGCTAAAATCAATGAGCAAAATTTGACAAGGTTGTCCCATTCCAAAATATCAAATGCCTACGATTGTGGAATGGGCGGGGTTTACCATCAGTTCGGACATTGACATGGCACCTCGTGCTAAATAAACCAGCTATTCTTTTGTGCGGTTCACCAAAATCAACCAAATTCACGCGTAGCTTGTATGATTTCGCCCTTATATATTTACAGCGCCTTGAACTTACCGGCACCTCCTTTCTGTGGTGAAATGAATGATTTGATGTATTCATGAACATTTTGTGCAGTTCCCATTGAAATCAAGCTGAGCACCCTGTTTGCACAAATACAAAAAGTGATTAGTATAAAGCAAACTGTACTATGAATTAGCCAGTTTCAGCGAGGCACATACATGGTCCATGTAGAGCACAATTTTAGAAAATGGAACTCACTAGAAAGAATCCTAGAACAACATTGTACTCGCGCATCACAAAAAAATGGAATTTATCGGTCCTACGAGCTGAAGTTAGTTTGGTCTTGTGGGTACTAATGTAACCATCCTTCAAGCTGCTCCCGATGAGAAGATAGGCAGGGCTTCTTCATCTGGCATAATCGGAACTAGTCACTTCCGTACTCCATATTCTTCTTGAGAGGAAGATGATCCTGTTGTGCAAAGACAAGAGGATTACTAAATGTTAGCATATGAGGGAGTCTGGATTAGGGGTGTCGGATAGCGAACTATCACCGTTGGCGGACTCTGGACTATGAAGATACAAGATTGAAGACTTACGTCCGTGTGCGGATGAGACTTTCCTTGGCGTGGAAGGCAAGCTTGGTGATCGGATATGTAGATCTCCTACCATTGTAACCGACTCTGTGTAACCCTAACCCTATCCGGTGTCTATATAAACCGGAGGGTTTTAGTCCGTGGGGCGAACAACAATCATACCATAGGCTAGCCTCTAGGGTTTAGCCTCTCACGATCTAAATGGTAGATCCACTCTTGTACTACCCATATCATCAATATTAATCAAGAAGGGTAGGGTTTTACCTCCATCGAGAGGGCCCGAACCTGGGTAAAACATCGTGTCCCTTGTCTCCTGTTACCATCCGCCTAGATGCATAGTTGGGACCCCCTACCGAGATCCATGGTTTTGACACCGACATTGGTGCTTTCATTGAGAGTTCCTCGTATGCGTCATCCTTAGGCCGATGGCTCCTTGATCATCAACAACGGCGTGGTCGAGGGAGACTTTTTTCCCGGAGCGGATCTTACGTATTGGCGGCTTTGCTTTGGGCCAATTCACTTGGCCATCTGGAAGCAGATCAAGCTTCGCCCCAGCCATCGAGTCAGATTTGGGAGTTTGAACTACGGCCGACATCGCGGAGACTTGATCTTGACGGTTGAGCCACAATAACTACGCCGCCTTGTCTCGATGGGCGCGATCTAGCTCTGCCGCCCGAGCATTGCCACGGAGCCGCACTAAGCGTCTGCTCCGACCCTTAGCTCGAGCCGACTCCGTCGTCGAGGATGAGTGGCTGGACACGCCTCGGGGCTCGATCTCTGGCGATTGAGCGAACTCCATCCCTGTCGCTGCGAACCGTGACTCAAGGTGCCGGACTCCTCTCCGGACTCCGAACCCTCCGCGCCCTGCCATTCGAATCCGATTGAGGCGCGGTTATGGAGTTCCTTCTTGCGGACATCTTCGGCACTTTCGGCCTTTGGCGACATCCTGAATTCACTAAAGTCTCTCTCTTGCTCGGAGAGCCCTGGATGGACTACTGTCGGGAAGGTTGGGATCTGGACGACAAAGAAATTCAGCGCCCACCACCCACTTTGTAGCGGTAGCCGATGATTTAACCGACATGCTCGACTTCGACTCAAACACATCGGCGGTATGGGCTGGCGATCTGGAGGCGACCAGAACCATCGCCTACGAGGCCGCTGAAAGGCCACCTCGTCATCGACATATACATGGTGGACATCCCAAAAGATGGGAGCGGCAATGGAGCGATGGAGGATGACCCCTCAAGAAACAGCCCAGCGCCCGGCATCGTGGCGCGCTCTAAATCCGTCACAGCAAAAGCGGTGATTCCGGCACGGAGATAATAACACCGGACGGTGCGAAGACAACCTCCTCAGCAGGATTCAACACGGGAGGAGGAGAAGCCATCCCTCATGATTAAGCGGCGAGACGAGGGAGGTGGAGGGCGATAATTATATGCCTCCCTCCGAAGATGAAGCAAGCCTCGGCGGCAGCAATTTGTCGTGCACGAGGATCCGCCGAACAGGGCGTTTCAAGCGCGAGGCTTATAGCCACGGCAAGCAGCCTCAGAAAAAGCAGCAGCAACTTAGAGCTGACCAAGACTTGCTAGGCGACGGATGGTGAAGTCCTTGCGGCCGAAAATCTGAACTCGAGCGCCCCTCAAGAGATACCCAAAGCAGGCTGCTACCCCAATTAGAGGAGAAGCCCCAAACCTACATCACCGGCGCATGATGTGGCCGACCAGCCACCCCATGGCCCTGACAGAGAGGCCTCTAGGCCCTCCATTCAACCGCACCCAGCGTCGCTCGAAAAAGTACCAAGGCACGGGGAAACCGCCGGACTGCGAGACATATTGGAGGACAAGGCAAGAAAACAAGATCGATCTACGGATCGCATGGCCATACGACATGTGATGATAACCGTCACGCGGATACAACAATTCGGTCGGGCGAACACGATAGACAAAGCTCATTTGAGCTACGTCGTGATATAGCTCATCTGGCGCCGCACACCCACTATGCTTCACAGGCGAAGTGATGGATCATCAAATCCCGAGGTTTCAAACCCGTAAACATCAAATCATACGATGGCACAACAGATCCTGCGGTTTGGATCGAGGGACTACCTCCTCCATATCCACATGGCCCGGTGATGATCTGCGCCATCAAATACCTCCCTCAAGCAAGGACCAGCTCGGCATTGGCTTAACAGCTTGCGGCGAGAATCAATTGGTTGTTGGGAGGACACGGAAGCCGCATTCCTTGATAACCCGAGGCACATATGTGCAACCATCGGCGCCGATGACCTCAGCCACATAATTCAGCAGCGGAAGAATCGGCGGACAATTACGGACGATTCTAACCAAGAAAAATCAAATCGTTGGTTGTCCGGATGTAGAGGCCCTTGCAGCCTTCAAACATAACATCCACGACGAGTGGCTTGCTTTCGGCACCTAGGACAGGAAAAGCGAAATCCATGGCAGCCCTCACAACACTCATGACCGGCTTTTGCGGGAGAGGACAGCTAGCTAGCTTCGTAGTAACAACTTGACCAAAAACCCTGGTAGTTCGGATACCAAGGACAGCAATGGCGGTCGGCGTCGCAACAAGCACAAGCGCGCATCAGCGGCGATAATGCTGAAGATCTGGCGGTCAATGCGGATTCGAGAGGCTCTAAACCGGTCAGCGAAAAAAGTCGTTCAAAAGAAATACTCGGGCCCGTCAATTTGGACCGAATACTCCATCGCTCGTGCCAAATACATGGCACCCCGAAAAAAGCCAACCACCAGCAGGGATTGTTGGGTCTTTAAGCAAGCGAGCAAGTTAAATGCGAACTCAATGACAAGGGCTGTATAGCGATGGCGAGGAGGCCGGCGCCGAACAATAAAGGAAGAAGGGCTCCCCCACAAGTGCGGACGGTGAACATGATATCATAACCCACATACCCAAAAGGGAGTGGGCGTGCCCTAAAGGGCGTATATGCGATGGAGCGATCGCCCCAAAGTTCAACCCATGGTCCTCTGCCCGATCACCTTTGATCGAAGGACCACCCACTAGCATCCGCCATGGCGGATTTGCGCGTGGTTCTTGACCCAATCAGCGATGGATTTCACCTCACTATGGGAATGGCGGTAGCAACCTGAACCTGCTCTATCGGGATCGGTCATAAAATGGGCATAGACCCTCAAGGATTAAACCCACAAAGATGACCTTTAAAGGCGTCATACCAGGTGTAGAGGCCAATTATACAGGCTCTGTTAAACTCGAAGTGGTCTTGGATCCCGGATAACTTCGAGCGAAGAGTTAATCTTGACATAGTCCCGTTCCGTGGCGGCTATCACGCCTTTGCTTGGGCGAACCGCATTTGCAAAGTTCAATGCGGTGCCGCACTCGCATACCTCAAGCTCAAGATGCAGGCCCTCGAGGGTAATCATGGTCAATGGAAACACGAGCGCTCTCTCGAGCAGACATCTGGCTGACCCTCGCGGCGGAGGTGCAAAGCAGCCTCTCACAGCAATTCTCGAGTCCGGCTACTAAGCGTCCGGACACCATCAAAGCGCCCGGGTAACCTACAACAAGACCGCTGGCACGATCCGAGCGCAGCGTAGCAATCCGGCCTCAACCCCAGCCCTCACGAAGCTGCGAAGCGGTACTGGCGTACATAACTACGCTCTGGAGATACCATGGGCATAAGGGAGGGGCACGACCACGACACGCCAGAATGCGGCTCAACGCACCGGGGCTCCGATTGTGTCATTCATTTTCTTTCTTCTTTTCTCTTACTTTCAGGACTCCGTTTTCCGGAAGCCTGTCCGGCACTAAATTGCGAACTCACGATGCAACAGCGGGGAAAGCTGCTTCGTCGAGTGTCTGGTGGTCTCTACTCGAGCATTATACCTGTTTTACATACCATCCCACAGCTTACCCTGGAGAGGACATGTTAAATAGTCCCATCCCTTTCTTATCGCACTATTTGTATCGTTACGCTTTCATTGCAGTACCTTTTGAATAAACAATACATAGCTTTTGCCTATCATTGCACTCCTTTCTTTATCTATATATATGTTCATTCATGACATGTTGCACCGTACACTTTGGTATGGCCAATACACGAGGGCTTAAGTACCCCAAAAATATGGTGTGATAAGTCCGAACACTTTCACAAGTCACGGCACCCGAACTTATAGCATTATATGCATCGGCTCCAAATCATGTCTTGGGTCAATAGTTGGGTTTGCCCGGCTCCCATGTTTTGGTACCTTACGTTTCGTTATATCGGCTAAGGTAGCGTTGGGAGAACCACTGCGATTGTGCCCGGTTGAGCTGGGTTGAGCACCTCGGTGGAAAGCTAAAACTGACCATCATGATAGAGGCGAGAGCGATTCGCTGTTCGAGAGGTTTTTGGGTCCCTAAAGACTTATGCCGCTTAGGCGAGAATCGGCATTGTCGGCCAAAGGCGTGGATAAGCGCCCGAACTCGGTCTTCGAATACTAGGGGCTTCGCGAAATTTAAAATTATAGAATTCTATGGCTAAGTGAGAGTGTTCAAGCACTATAGTCCGGTTGCCTTGTTCGTTCGTTGGCGCCTCCCTCGAAGGACAGAATGGGAACAAGAGTGCTCAAGTTTATCGAACACCCGACACTTTCGTGGCATGGGGCTGAAGCCAACGACTTGCCATCTCTCAAATTTGATAAGCGGTCACATAGAAGGTAATATTTTAAATTCTGGCGTTGCTTAGCGCATATGAACAAGTTTTCAGCGTCTGGGATAACAAATCTGAGTCTACTCAAAATTACATCTTTGGAGCATTCACCGCTATAAAGCGAGGCACCCTTGGGGCGCCCTCATAGTACATTTCGACTTGCGATGCTCCTTGCGGCGGTGGCCCGTCCGTCACAAGCTTCTCGCATCCATCTTGCCCAGTGCACTTTAGCACGGGCAAGGCCGACAGGCACCTTCAATGCAGAGCAGGCGCTTGATGACTTCAATCCATGGACAGGCGTCCACCAGCTGCCGCACTAGCCAGTAGCTCCCAGCCATGGCTTCGTAAGCCACAACCCGAACTATGAGGCCCTTCATGGCCTGTTCGGCCACCTTAATGGAGCTCGACCAGCTGCTTCAGCTGGTCGCTCGAGAGCACGGATGTCCGGCCTCGGCATCTGAGACCAGAACACCTTTTCGTCGAGCTCCCTCCTCGTGCGGTGAAACGTGGCAGCATCGGACACACTCTGGGACAGATCTGCGAATGCTCTGGAGAGCTCGGATTCGGGTAAGTAATAGATAATTCACTTTCACATGCTTGCTTTGCATAAAGAATGCCTTACCGCGCTATCTTCTTTAATGATTCAATTTCTGGAGGCACTCTCAAGAGCGAGGCGAGCTCGGACTCTCGAGTCTTGAGTCACGCTCCAAACTCTCGTGTTTTTCCATGAGGCACAGGCTCTTGTCGCACCTCCGCCACCCGCGCCTCCTGCTTCTCTCGCTCGGTGCGCTCATGATCGCTTTGCTTTCGGCCGTGGACACCGCTTCCTTGAGTCGCCACCTCGTTCGTGGCCCTACAATACCACGTTAGTCTGTCATTTTGCAACCAAAACCTTTCTATAAGGTATTACTTTAATAAGGTATTACTTACCTTCCTTGTCCTCGAGTTGCTTCTTGGAAAGGCCGAGCTCATTCTCGGACCGCTCGAGCTCTGCTTCAATGCATTGACCTCCATGATCGGTCTTGGCCGAGGTCAGCAAGCGACTGCATTCCCACATTGACATACTTATGTTAGACTCCTGCGTATATCTTTTTAGATCCTCGATCGGCTTTTCTTTCCAAACACGAACTAAGCATCGAGAGCTCACTGTCTATGCGGTAATATTTTTACATATTCTAAACTTACCTCAAAGCTTTGTTAGAAGGCTGGTGCAGGCTTGATCAGCCCGCTCTTGGCGGACTGAACTTTCTGGATCACCACACTCATAACGGTGCGGTTATCCTCGTCGATGGGCGCCGTTAAGCGCCTCCGGCAAGCTATCCGGTGCCTCTGGATGGGCCGGAGGTCACCGGCGTCGCGATCTTTCCTTCTTCTACGAAGGGCGCTTGCGGACTTTGGAACCTTGAAGGTTCGATGCGAGTCGGCCTGGGGCGGACTTAGAGCCCTCTGGGGTCTCGCCCGCTTCTTGCCCGGTCAGGGAGGTCGCCTTGCAGGCGCCTCCGGGACCACCTCCTCCTGGCTGGGCCTTTTGGGACTCCACCGCGGTGTAAATGCTGCGTCACGAGGAGAGGCGGTGGAAGTGAAGTGCTATTCACATCCGGCGAATCACGGGAGCCGCTCAGCGAAGCGGCGAAGCTCGTCTTAGGCGGACTACATGGTTATATTCGGCATTAGAAGACACTATCGAAAAATAAAAAGTCATGAGCTATTAGGGTCAGGACACTTACGATCTCGCCGGGGGCATGGCCCTTGGTGGCCCTCCTCCTCGTCGTTGTCGGCGTTGGTGGAGAAGTCCGGAGTAAGGTCCTTCTTTTCTTGAACCCTCGGCCTCCCGGTCAGGCGACCTTCCTTTCTTCTCTCCCCGGCCAGAGAGAGCTTTTTGCTCCTCCTTGTCCTCGGGGAGATTCCACCTCGAGTTGTCGGATGATGAGTCCGACAACACTGGCGTTAGGCGCTCCTTGAGTCCCGTGGCCTTCTTCTCGGCACCACGTGAGGTGCGGGCAACAACCCATCAGCGGGCGTCCGCTGGAGTCTTCGGCAAGGGGCCGGACGGTTAACCTGCCGGGCGTGTAGCGCCGATCTGTCAAAAGTAAGGAGTTTAGATCCCACATAGAGTCAAACTATGAAAAACAAGAGTCCCGTAAAGGGTAAAATAGCTTACCTCGGTAGCTTGGCGCTGCAAGCTGAATCCGCGATCTTCGGTAGCGGATGTGAGAGCCTCGGCGCCCTTGAACAACACCTTCTAGGCATCTTCGTACGTAGTGTCGAAGAGCCTTTTCAAGTTGGTGCTATCTTTGGGTCGAACTCCCACAATTTGAAGGCCCGTTGTTGGCATGGGAGGATCCGGCAGATGAGCATAACCTGGACTACATTGACAAGCCTAAGATTCTTGTCCACGGGGTTTGCATGCAGGTTTGGAGTCCGGTCAGCTCTTCGGATTACCCCACGTCAGTCCGTCTCTTTCAAGAGGTGAGCTGCATAGAAACCAGATCTGAATTCGAGGGCGCTGCCCATTTAGGGTCATGGCTCGGTGATGTAGAACCACCCGATTGCCACCCCTTCACGATCTTCACAATGGAGCCCTCGAGCCATAGGACTTTGGCCATCTTGCCAACCATGGCACCTCCGCACTCCGCTTGGCGGCCCCTACTACCTTGACTTGACATTGAAGGTCTTCAGCCATAAGCGAAGTGGGGCTGGATCTGAAGAAAGGCCTGCTTACCTGACGATGAGCGCCGAGATGTTGAGGATGAAATTGGGGCGGATCATGGAAATCCAGGCCGTAGTAGAACATGAGCCCCGGACAAATGGGTGAAGTGGAAAACCTAGTCCACGGAGGAAGTGGGTGAGAACACCACCCTCTCATGGGGCTGGGGGTGGGAATGAGCTGCCCCTCGTCGGGGAGCGGTCTGCGATGTCGCTGGACAAGTATCCGGCCTTCCGCAACTTTTGACTTGTCCCTCGTGTGCGGAGGAGACCATCCCTGCCTCCGCTCCGGACATGGCTGGATAAGGTTGAGGAGGGATGTCGCGGACTTAGGCGCTGGAGCTCGAGTGCTCGAAATGGATGAGCAAAGGAGGAAGAAGGCGTGGGTTAAAGGTGGATCCTTATCCTTATATGACGAGCGAAGCTATCGTCCCCATTGACTGAGTAAAACGGCTTAGCTCCCAAGCGCCGTAATCAATGGCGGTTGGGTTACCTACGTCCGTATTGATGGGAATCCCGGAATAAGGGCACGATCTCCGCTCGATAAGACATGCCAAAACCGCCTCGCTAAGCCTTTGAGGTGGAGCAGTAAAAAGATTAAATATAAAGGCACGGCCGTGGTGTGATGTCACACGCGGAATCGTCAGCAGATCTGTGCAAAGGTTATTCTCTCTCACGGTGGTATGTGGAACTTGTTTTGCGAGGCGGACACAATCCTTGTGTTCAAAATCTTCTATGAAGTATTCGGAGGAGGAACCCGCCTTGCAATGCGAAGACAATATCTGCGCCCGGACTCGTCGTCATTGAAGCCTGGTTGAGGGAGCTCTTGAGGAGTCTGGATTAGGGGTGTCCGGATAGCGAACTATCACCGTTGGCGGACTCTGGACTATGAAGATACAAGATTGAAGACTTCGTCCGTGTCCGGATGGGACTTTCCTTAGCGTGGAAGGCAAGCTTGGCGATCGGATATGTAGATCTCCTCTTTGTTGTAACCGACTCTGTGTAACCCTAACCCTATCCGGTGTCTATATAAACCGGAGGTTTTAGTCCGTGGGGCGAACAAAAATCATACCATAGGCTAGCCTCTAGGGTTTAGCCTCTCGATCTCGTGGTTGATCCACTCTTGTACTACCCATATCATCAATATTAATCAAGCAGGAGTAGGGTTTTACACTGTATCGAGAGGGCCCGAACCTGGTAAAACATCGTGTCCTTGTCTCCTGTTACCATCCGCCTAGGCCTTGATTCAGGACCCCCTACCGAGATCCGCGGTTTTGACACCGACAACATCCTGTTTGCTCGAAAAAAGGAAAGGAAATATTTAAAACAACACAAATGAAGCACTTCTCACGGACAATACCACTTTTCATGACAGTATCTAAACAGTAGCACAGCACCAATAGAGATGACAAAGCTCAATCATATGGATGAAATCGGTGGTGAGTACCAACCTTTGTCGGGAGGCTTATTGTGTAGAGCATACGAGATGAAGCACTTCTGGAACCATCTGTTGCTATCTCGATGGTGGCCATGCTTACTATATACTCCTCGATTAGTTTAATGTTTCCAACATCTTCTTGTGCAGTTCCACTAAAATATATGGTATCTTCAAAGAAGATCCCTGTTTGCACAAGTAGAGATAATTACATATTACATTAAGAGTGGCATCAAATCAGTGGCAAAACAATTGCTCGTTCCAGCCATAGCAATAAATTAAGATGCAAAACTATATCATTACTTGTGTCATCACAGTTCTAGTGCTTCATTACATCACCGGGAGTTGATTTTGTTTTTCTTCGCTTGTTCTTCCCTTCATCACTTGGTTCAATAACAGACAAGCTTCGCCTTCAATGTAAGATTTGGCATGTCAATTAGGAGCACAAGTATAGTACTAAACTTAATTTTCTGATGAAAGTGGCAAAATATAGGCCAGCAGTTGTGAAATATCCTTATCTTACCTCAATGGGATATTACGGTTGCAAATCTGATTGAAATCTTGTCTCCATTTGTGCAGTTCACTAAAATCAAGCAACATTATCGTACAAGTAGCACAACATATGAACACTGCAGAATCATGTGAAAGAAGGCTAATCTTGACCTCTCATGATGCGAATTCAAACAACTCACAAGAAGAAGATCTGAACCAAATTAAGCCTTAGCGGATAGGAAGTAAGATCTCCTCTTGTGTGATTCCACTAAGATCAAGCAATCAAACAACGTTGTCGGTGTGACATTTTGGTTGAACTGCACAAAACACTCTTAAAACATAAGTATTTTGTGAAGTGCAACAAAAGGTCACAATGGCAATAGGTGAAATAGATAACCTGTTTACGAGAGGTGCAAAGGAAACAATTAGTGGTCAATAACGGTGGATGACACGAAGCCAACAAAAAGAAGCATCTACCTTATCTAAATGGGAAAGAAAGCAAGGCAGTATCATTTCTCAAGCGGTGGCATTGATTAATATTAACATAGAGATTATATTAACAATAAAATTCATTAAACATGTAATTTGCTTTTAAGCGTGGCATTGCATCAATTTTCAGTGACATTATTAGAGGTGTTTGTTTACGAGGGACATTTTGGTGTAGGGACTAACTTTTTGGAACTTTTCCAACAGTTTCCCCTGCCGCATATCGCACCTTGTCTCTATTAGTTCATTACTAGGGGTAACATGGTATTTTAGCATGTCATTTAATAACCTCTAGTCCATGTTTAGTCCACGGAACCAAGCGGTAGGGACTAGGGAGTTTTAACCAAGCAGGGCCTTAGATTAACAACAGCTAATGAGTTGCAGGACAATGGATGCACCAGCACCATGTGCATCTACCGATGTCTTTGTGGTCATGCACGTCTGTTGCAACAAAGAACAAACAACCAAGGAGCATATTTGTGTTGGTCCCAATTTTGTTATCTTTAGACACCTTTCCCATGTGAGCGCATCAAATCTAGTCCTGCTCAAACTCTACAGCCTTGTTCCTTCCTTTCCTTTTTGAACCACGTCCTAGATTTATGCGATACAACTTTCCCCACTACTTTCCCCCATTCCTTTCCTCTTTGAACCACGTCCTAGATTCATGCTATACAACTTTCCCCCTTCATTTCCTCTTTGAACCACGTCCTAGATTCATGCTATATACAACTTTTTCCACTACTTTCCCCCACTCCTTTCCTCTTTGAACCACATCCTAGATTCATGGTATACATGCAGCTAGAGCAATGCATGTGGAGTAAGTAAATTATACCTTAAGGTTCTTGGGGCGTGGTTCGATTGGCGGACAGAGACGACGGCGAAGAAGAAGGGTCGAAGGCCCTCCACGCCGCTGCTGGGTGGAAAGTGAACAGCTGCGCCGGTAGTCCCTCGTCGATGGCGACAACGTTAAGCCTCCTTCCCTTCGTGAGACGAATCCTGCGGCTCTTTGAGCAGCAGTGAGGGTGAGAGAGCCAGCAGAAGTCTTGTCTAGATCTGGAGAGGCGAGAGTGTGAAAGAGCAACTTCTAGCGCTGAGCTCCAGCGGAGAGGCGGCGAGTGTGAAGAGCAAATACAAGCTGGCGAGGCTCGGTGTTTATATATCTTTGGAGAGAGAGTGTGAAGCATGCAAACCCTAGAAAACATTTTGACCAGTCAAAGAATCCTCTGGCACAAATTATGCTCAAGTGTAGTTATCGAACCGAGACCTCAAGTTTGATGGCGAACAGGCTAACCAGCTACACAACCCTCCGTTATGTTCAGCGAGAGGAAATAACCTTTATACATTCCTGCATTAGTGTGACAAGCATGCGTGTTTTTTTTGTGTGTGTGGGAGTCATTGGGATTTCAATCATAATCGTGTCATGTGGCTTTGGTGGTAAGACTATCCACGATGGTGCAGAAATAATACAGCCTTAGTCACCTTACCTCTCTCCACGTGATCGTTGGGTCCCACCGGTCATAGGGTGAAACAAACAAACTAATAAGAAAAATTAAAAGCGCCCGTGATGTATCTTACCTCACACATCTCGCTCTGCTCAGGAACACTCTCAATTGATCCCTCTATTGCTCACGTAATATTTTAAGTGAATCCTTATTATAACATGCACACAAATTTTGGGCACTTGTATTACGACTTAAGTCGGTGTGCCCTTGTATCTCGTATACTTACTACTCCCTCCGTCTAGGTGTAATAAGTCACGTTAGAAGGTGCAACGGACCAAGGTGCGTGCGTGTGCGTGTGTGTGTGTGTGTGTGTGTGTGTGTTTAACAACATGTGTGTGTTAGAGAGGCGGACAGATCGACCTACTCTCTGAGAGAGATGTTGTGTAGTGTCGATTTTGCTTGAGAGTCGGTGGATCCTCGTTCAGGCGTGCCCGTGGGACATCTTGGACAGCTGCCACGCCCGCTCTGACCAGCTGGCCCACCCAAGCCCCTCCATCGCCCGCGTCGCTTCCATGAAAGCAGTCGGCACCGCTCCAAAGAATCGGTGCCGCATTCATGCCGCAGGCGGGGCCGCGACCTCTCAAGCGCAAGAGTGATGGTTGCTTCGTCCGTCCAACTTCTTGTTGGGTCTATGTGATTTGATGACTCATTGCTCTTTATTCTTGAGGTGGTAGGACTCTTTGGATGTCCACGCTTTACGTCGAAAGGAGGTACTACTACTATATTACAATTTTTCCATTCTTCTGTGAGGCGTGCAAAGCGATGAAAACATGCAGGCTCGGTGATTACATGGCCCACCTCACACTATCACCGTGCAACACCTAACTCTTTACATAGTACTCCCTCCGTTCCTAAATATTACTAGATGAGTCCCCGCGCGTTGCCGCGGAATAGCAGTATATCTCTCTGCGCAAAATTATCGATTTCATAGAACTAAAAAAAACTGTATAACCGCATGACAAATGTGGTAGCCAAACTAACTAAACTCCCATCATCATTTAGGTCATCCCACGTAAGGAAAAAAGATCAGCCAACTCCTACTGCATAATGGGATTATATTTTTCTTTTGACATGTTAATGGGACTTAAAAGCTCACTTACATGCATGCTACGGTGCATGCTTGCATCTGAACATGTTGATGTGATTTAAAACCCACTCACATGCATGTGCCACAGTATTTCGCATGCTTGCATGTGGCTTAGTCTTGAACCTCTCAATGTCTAGATCGGGCGGCTATTATGGACTGATTTACTTCATCTAACGGCTACATCAATTTTGATGATGTGGCTCAAGGAGAGGATAGAGAATTCCTAGTAGTGAGGGCTAGCTATTACTAGTAGATAAGTCTTTGTAGAGATTCCACTACATACGGAACAAAATGAATGAATCTACACTTAAAATGCATCTATATACATCCGCATGTGGTTCATGGTGAAATATCTACAAAGACTTGTATTTAGGAGCGGAGAATACTAGTATAGTGCGTCTTTGTAATTTATCAATGAGATAAATTTGTACAATGCTCTGAAGCTTCAACACATTACATGTATCTTCGTCCAAGGTTGCCCGTTGCAACATTTCATCAAATACAAAGGAGACTAACATGCATGCTATTGCATCTCAATGATTGATGAGATCATAGAAATATATACTCCCTCCATTCCAAAATAAGTGTCTCAACCGTGCAAACTTTAGTACAAAGTTGTACTACTACTAAAGTTGACACTTATTTTTGGAACATAAACAACTAAAAAGAAAAAAAGCGATCCATGCAGTCCCTAGCCCTTGAACCATGAACCTGACCCAGGCTTCAATTTCTTGCAGCGTTAAGAGCTTCCTAATAAATGAAGTTTGCAAGCGAGGAGTCTGGATTAGGGGTGTCGGATAGCGAACTATCACCATTGGCGGACTCTGGACTATGAAGATACAAGATTGAAGACTTACGTCCCGTGTCCGGATGGGACTTTCCTTGGCGTGGAAGGCAAGCTTGGCGTCTGGATATGTAGATCTCCTACCGTTGTAACCGACTCTGTGTAACCTAACCCTATCGGTGTCTATATAAACCGGAGGTTTTAGTCCGTGGGGCGAACAACAATCATACCATAGGCTAGCTTCTAGGGTTTAGCCTCTACGATCTCGTGGTAGATCCACTCTTGTACTACCCATATCATCAATATTAATCAAGCGGGGTAGGGTTTTACCTCCATCGAGAGGGCGGACCTGGGGTAAAAACATCGTGTCCCTTGTCTCCTGTTACCATCCGCCTAGGCGCATGATTCGGGACCCCCTACCGAGATCCGCTGGTTTGACACGGCGTTGGTGCTTTCATTGAGAGTTCTTACGTATGCGTCATCCTTAGGCCCGATGGCTCCTTGATCATCAACAACGGCGGTCCAGGTGAGACTTTTCTCCCGGACAGATCTTCGTATTCGGCGGCTTTGCCTGCGGGCAATTCACTTGGCCATCTGGAGCAGATCAGCTCGCCCTGGCCACCGAGTCAGATTTGGGAGTTTGAACTACGGCCGACATCGCGGAGACTTGATCTTGACGGATTGAGCCATAATAATAGCGCCGCCTTGTCTCGATGGGCACGATCTAGCTCTGCCGCCCGAGCAGTGCCACGGAAGCCGCACTGGCGTCGCTCGACCCTTATCTCGGGCCGACTCCCCCGATCGAGGATGAGTGGCTGGACACCGCCTCGGGGGCTCACGATCTCTCTGGCGATTGAGCCAAACTCCATCCTGTCCTTTGCAAGGCCGTGACTCCAGGTGTCGGACTCCTCTTGAACTCCGAACCCTCCGCGCCCCTGCCATTGAATCAATTGGGCGCGGTTATGGAGTTCACTTGCCGGACATCTTTCGGCACTTTCGCCCTTTGGTGACATCCTGAATTCACTAAAGTCTCTCTCTTTATCAGGAGAGCCCTAGATGGACTACGGTCGGGAAGGTTGGGATGCGGACGGCGAAGAAATTCACGCCCACCACCACCCACTTTGTAGCCCTGTCGATGATTTAACCGACATGCTCGACTTCGACTCGAAGACATCGGCGGTATGGGCGGCGATCTTTGGAGATGACCAGAACCAGCGCCTCTGAGGGCCTTTGGAAGGCCACCTCGTCATCGACATATACATGGTGGACATCCCAAAAGATGGGAGCAGCGATGGAGCAGTGGAGGATGACCCCTCAGAAACAGCCCAAGCACGGCGTCGGTGGTGCCGCTCTAAATCCGCCACAACAAGAGCGGTGATTCCGGCACGGGAGATAATAACACCCGGACGGTGCGAAGACAACCTCCTCGGCAGGATTCAGCACGGGGAGGAGGAAGCCACCCTCATGATAGGCGGTAGACAGGGAGGTGGAGGGCGATAATTATGTGCCTCCCTCGAAGATGAGGCAAGCCTCGGCGGCGGCAATTTGTCGTGCACGAGGATCCGCCGAACAGGGCGTTTCAAGCGCGGGCTTATGGCCACGGCAAGCAGCCTCAAGAAAAAGCAGCAGCAGCTTAGAGCTGACCAAGACTTGCTAGGTGACGGATGGACTGAAGTCCTTGCAGCGAAAATCTGAACTCGAGCGCCCCTCAAGAGATACCCAAAGCATGAGCTGCTACCCCAATTAGAGGAGAAGCACCCAAACCTACATCACTAGCGCATGATCACGGCCGACCGACCACCCGGTGGCATGACGAGAGAGGCCTCTAGGCCCTCCATTCAAGCCGCACCCGGCGTCGCTTGAAAAAATACCATAGCGCGGGGAAACCGCGGACCTGCGAGACATATTGGAGGACAAGGCAAGGCAAACAAGATCGATCTACGGATCGCGTGGGCACCGCCGACGCGTGATGATAAGCATCACGCCCGGATACAGCAATTCGGCGGGCGAACACGATGAACAAAGCTCATTTGAGCTGCGTCGTGATATAGCTCAATCTGAGGCGCCGCACACCCACTATGTTTCACGAGGCGAAGTGATGGATCATCAAATCCCGAGGGTTTCAAACCCGTAAACATCGAATCATACGATGGCACAACAGATCATGCGGTTTGGATCGAGGACTACCTCCTCCATATCCACATGGCCCGTGGTGATGATCTACGCCATCAAATACCTCCTACTCGGCATTGGCTTAATAGCTTGCCCGGCAGAATCAATTGGTTGTTGGGAGGACACGGAAGCCGCATTCCTTGATAACCGAGGCACATATATGCGACCACGAACGCCGATGACCTCAGCCACATAATTCAGCAGCGGAAGAATCGGCTAGAACAATTCTGGACACGGTTCCTAACCAAGAAAAATCAAATCGTTGTCTGTCCGGATCACGAGAGGCCCTTGCAGCCTTCAAACATAACATTAGCGATGGTGGCTTGCGGCACCTAGGACAGGAAAAGCGAAATCCATGGCAGCCCTCACAACACTCATGACCGCTTTTGCGCGGGAGAGGACAGCTGGCTGGCTCGTAGTAACAACTTGACCAAAAACCCTGGTAGTTCGGATACCAAGAAGCAATGGCAGGTCGGCGTCGCAACAAGCACAAGCGCAGCATCAAGCGGCGATAATGCTGAAGATCGGCGATCAATGCGGATTCGGAGTTCTAAACCGGTCGCGGAAAAAGCCGTTCAAAAGAAATACTCGGGGCCGTCAATCTGGACCGAATACTCGTCGCTCGTGCCAAATACATGGCACCCGAAAAACCAGCCAACCACACCAGAGGATTGTTGGGTCTTCAAATAAGCGATCAAGTTAAATGCGAACTCAATGACAAGGGCTGCATAGCGATGGCGAGGAGGAGCCCGGCCGCCCGAACAATAGAGACGGAAGGGCTTCCCCACAAGTGCGGACGGTGAACATGATATCATAACCCACATACCCAAAGGGAGCGGAGCGTGCGCTAAAGGGCGTATATGCGATGGAGCGGTCGCCCCAAAGTTCAACCCATGGTCCTCTGCCCGATCACCTTTGATCGAAGGACCACCCTAGCATCCGCCACGGCGGATTCGCGCGTGGTTCTCGACCCAATCATCGGCGGATTTCACCTACTAGAGTCTGATGGCGGCGGTAGCAGCCTGAACCTGCTCTATCGGGATCACGGTCGCATAAAATGGGCATAGACCCTCAAGATTAAACCCACAAAGGCGACCTTTAAAGGCGTCATACCAGTGTAGAGGCCAATTGTATAGACTCGATTACACTCGAAGTGGTCTTGGATCCCGGATAACTTCGAGCGAAGAGTTAATCTTGACATAGTCCCGTTCATGGCGGCTATCACGCCTTGCTTGGGCGAACCGCATTTGCAAAGTTCAATGGGTGCCGCTCGCATACCTCAAGCTCAAGATGCAGGCCCTCGAGGTAATCACGGTCAATGGAAACACGAGCGCTCTCTCCGAGCGGAGGATCATCACTGCGACCCTCGCGGTGGAGGTGCAAAGCAGCCTCTCACAGCAATTCTCGAGTCCGGTTACTAAGCGTCCGGACACCGTCAAGCGCGCTGGGTAACCTACAACAAGACCGCTGGCACGATCCAAGCACGCATAGCAATCCGGCTAACCCAGCCCTCGCGAAGTGCGAAGCCGTACTACTGGCGTACATAACTCGCTCTGGAGATACCATGGGCATAAGGGAGGGCACGACCACGGCTGCGCCGAATGCGGCTCAACCGCACGGGGCTCGATTGTGTCATTATTTTTCTTTCTTCTTTTCTCTTACTTTTAGGACTCCGTTTTCCGAAGCCATCGGCACTAAATTGCGAACTCATGATGCAACAGCCAGGGAAGCGGCTTCGTCGAGTGACTGTTGGTCTCTACTACGAGCATTATACCTTTTACATACCATCCGCAGCTTACCCTGGAGGGACATGTTAAATAGTCCCATCCCTTGCTTATCGCACTATTTGTATCGTTACGCTTTCATTGCGGTACCTTTTGAATAAACAATACATAGCTTTTGCCTATTATTGCACTCCTTTCTTTATCTATATATATGTTCATTCATGACATGTTGCACCGTACACTTTAGTGCGGCCAATACACCGAGGGCTTAAGTACCCCAAAAATATGGTGTGATAAGTCCGAACACTTTCACAAGTCACGGCACCCGAACTTATAGCATTATATGCATCGGCTCGAATCATGTCTTGGGTCAATAGTTGGGTTTGCCGGCTCCCATCTTTTGGTACCTTACGTTCCGTTATATCGGCTAAGGTAGCATTTGGGAGAACCACTGCGATTGTGCCCGGTTGAGCTGGGTTGAGCACCTCGGTGGAAAGCTAAAACTGACCGTCATGATAGAGGCGAGCGATCGCTGTTCGAGAGGTTTTTGGGTCCCTAAAGACTTATGCGCTTAGGCGAGGTCGGCATTGTCCAGCCAAAGGCGTGGATAAGCGCCCGAACTCGGTCTTCGAATACTAGGGGCCGCCAAAATTTAAAATTATAGAATTCTATGGCTAAGTGAGTGTTCAAGCACTATAGTCCTGTTGCCTTGTTCGTTGCGTTGGCGCCTCCCTCGAAGGAACCAAGAATGGGAACAAGATCACTCAAGTTTATCCCGAACACCCGGACCGCAGCGTGGCATGGGGCTGAAATAACGACTTGCCATCTCTCAAATTTGATAAGCGGTCGCATAGAAGGTAATATTTTAAATTCACAAGCGTTGCTTAGCGCATATGAACAAGTTTTGAGTGTCACGGGATAACAAATCGAGTCTACTAAAAATTACATCTTTGGAGCATTCACCGCTATAAAGCGGGCACCCTTGGGGCGCCCTCACGGTACATTTCGGGCTTGCGATGCTCCTTGCCCGTCGGTGGCCGTCCGTCACAAGCTTCTCAGCATCCATCTTGCCCAGTGCACTTTAGCGGGCAACTTCAATCTGAGCGGGCGCTTGATGACTTCAATCCATGGGCAGGCGTCCACCGGCCGCCGCACTAGCCAGTAGCTCCGGGCATGGCTTCCGTGAAGCCTGGCCGAACTATGAGGCCCTTCATGGCCTATTCGGCGACCTTGTGGAGCTCGACCAGCTGCTTCAGTTTGGTGGCTCGAAACACCGGATGTCCGGCCTCGACATCTTGAGACGAGAACACCTTTTCCGTCGAGCTCCCTCCTTGGCGGCGGTGAAGCAGCGGCAACATCGGACACACTACAGGGGCAGATCTGTGAATGCTCTGGAGAGCTCCGGATTCGGGTAAGTAATAGATAATTCACTTTCACATGCTTGCTTTGCATAAAGAATGCCTTACCGCCGCTATCTTCTTTAATGATTCAATTTCTGGAGGGCTTTTTGGGCTTGGCCTTAGTGGCTTTGGCACTCTCAAGAGCGAGGCAAGCTCGGACTCTCGAGTCTTGAGTCACGCTCAAACTCTCATGTTTTTCCATGAGGCACAGGAGCTCTTGCCGCACCTCCGCCACCGCGCCTCCTGCTTCTCTCGCTCGGTGCGCTCGCGGCCGCTTTGCTTTCGGCCGTGGATACCGCTTCCTTGAGGGTCGCCACCTCGTTCGTGGCCCTACAATACCCACGTTAGTCTGTCATTTTGCAACCAAATCCTTTCTATAAGGTATTACTTTAATAAGGTATTACTTACCTTCCTTGTCCTCGAGTTGCTTCTTGGCAAGGCCGAGCTCGTTCTCGGACCGCTCGAGGCTCTACTTCAATGCATTGACCTCCATGATCGGTCTGCGTGAGGTCGGCGGCGCCTGCATTCCCATATTGACATACTTATGTTAGACTCCTGCGTATATCTTTTTAGATCCTCGGTCCGGCTTTTCTTTCCAAACACCGAACTAAGCATCGAGGGCTCTGTGTCTGTCGGTAATATTTTTACATATTCTAAACTTACCTTAAAGCACATTAGAAGGCTGGTACATGCATCAGATCAGCCCGCTCTTGGCGGACTGAACTTCAGATCACCACACTCATAACAGATGCGGTGCTGCTCGTCGATGGGCGCCGTTAAGCGCCTCGGCAAGCTATCCGGTGCCTCCGGATGGGCCGGAGGTCACCGGCGTCGCGATCTTGCCCTTCTTCAAGAAGGGGCGCTTGCGGACTTGGAACCTTTGAAGGTTCGATGCAGAGTCCGGCACAGGGCGAACTTAGAAGCCCTCTGGGGTCTCGCCCCTTCGCTGGAGTGCAGGAGGTGCGCCTTGCGGCGCCTCCGAGACCACCTCCTCTGGCTGGGCCTTTTGGGACTCCACAGCGGTGTCGTCTGCGTCACAAGGAGAGGCGGTCGGAAGTGAAGTGCTATTCATCCAGCGAATCGAGGCCGCTTCGACGAAGCGGCGAGCTGCGTCCTTAGGCGGGCTACATGGTTATATTCGGCGTTAGAAGACACTGTCGACAAATAAAAGTCATGAGCTATTCGGGTCCGGACACTTACGATCTCGCCGAGGCTTGGTCCTGGTGGCCCTCCTCCTCATCGTTGTCGGCGTTGGTGGAGAAGTCGGAGGAAGGTCCTTCCTTTCTTGAACCCTCCGGCCTCCCGATCAGGCGGCCTTCCTTTCTTCTCCCCCGGGGAGAGGCTTCTTTGCTCCTCCTCATCCTCGGGAGGATTCCGCTTAGTCGTCGGACGATGAGTCCGACAACACACTGGCGTCGGGCGCTCCTTGAGTCCCGTGGCCTTCTTCTTGGCCTTCTTCTCCGGCACCAAGTGAGGTGCGGGCCAACTTCCAAATCAGCGGGCGTCCGCTGAGTCTTACGGCAGAGGCCGGACGATTAACCTGCCGGGACGTGTAACATCGATCTGTCAAAGGGTAAAGGAGTTTAGATCCCATAGAGTAAAACTATGAAAAACAAGAGTCTGTAAAGGTAAAATAGCTTACCTCGGTAGCTTGGCGCTGCGAGCTGAATCCGCGAACCGGTGGCGGATGTGGAACCTCGGCGTATGAACAACACCTTCCGGGCATCTTACGTTACATAGTGTCGAAGAGCCTTTTCGGAGTTTGGTGATGTGCGGATCGAACTCCCACTATTGAAAGGCCCGTTGTTGGCATGGGAGGATCCGGCGGATGAGCATAACCTGGACTACATTGACAAGCACGAGATTCTTGTCCACGGGGTTTGCATGCAGGTTTGGAGTCAGTCAGCTCTTCGGATTACCCCGTCGGGGCCGTCTCTTTCCAAGAGGTGAGCAGCGTGGGAAACTAGATCTGAATTGGGGCGCTGCCCATTTTAGGGTCGCGTGGCTCGGTGATGTAGAACCACCCGATTGCCACCTTCACGGTCTCCACAAAAGGCCCTCGAGCCATAGGACTTTGGCCATCTTGCCAACCATGGCACCTCCGCACTCCGCTTGGCGGCCGCCCACTACCTTGACTTGACATTGAAGGTCTTCAGCCATAAGCCGAAGTGGGGTTGGATCTGAGAAAGGCCTCGCACCACGATGAGCCGAGATGTTGAGGATGAAATTGGGTCGGATCATTGGAAATCCGGGCCGTAGTAGAACATGAGCCCCAGGACAAATGGGTGAAGTGGAAAACCTAGTCCTTGGAGGAAGTGGGTGAGAACACCACCCTCTCATGGGGGCTGGGGGGTGGGAATGAGCTGCCCCTCGTCGGGGAGCGGTGCTTGCGATGTCATTTGGACAAATGTCCGGCCTTCCAGCTTTTGACTTGTTCCTCCGTGTGGAGGAGACCATCCTGCCTCCGCTCCGGACATGGTGGAGAAGGTTGAGGAGGATGTCGGACTTAGGTATTTGGAGCTCGAGTCTTGTGAAATGGATGAGCAAAGGAGGAAGAAGGCGTGGGTTAAAGGTGGATCCTTATCCCCTTATATGGACGGACGAATGACTATGCATCCCCCCATGACTGGTAAAACTAGCTTATCTCCCAAAGCGCGTAATCAATGGCGGGTTGGGTTACCGTCCGTATTGATGGGAATCCCGAATAAGGGGCATGATCTCCGCTCGATAAGGCGTGCCAAGGAAACGCCTCGCTTCGCTGAGGTGGAGCAGTAAAAAGCGATTAGTATAAAGGCACGGTGTGGTGTCAAAACCGGCGGATCTCGGGTAGGGGTCCCGAGCTGTGCGTCTAGGCGGATGGTAACAAGAGACAAGGGACACGATGTTTTTACAGGTTGGGCCCTCTCGATGGAGTAATACCCTACTCTGCTTGATTAATATTGATGATATGGGTAGTACAAGAGTAGATCCCACGAGATCAAGGAGGCTAAACCCTAGAAGCTAGCCTATGGTATGATTGTTGTTAGTCCTATGGACTAAAACCCTACGGTTTATATAGACCGGATAGGTTAGGGTTACACGAGTCGGTTACAATGGTAGGAGATCTACATATCCGTATCGCATCAAGCTTGCCTTCCACGCTGAGAAAGTCCCATCCGGACACGGGACGAAGTCTTCAATCTTGTATCTTCATAGTCTTGGAGTCGGCCGTGGCGATAGTCAAGCTATCCGGACACCTAGTCGGGACTCCTCGGTAGCCCTGAACCAGGCTTCAATGACGATGAGTCCGGCGTTGATTGTCTTGGCATTGCGGCGGGTTCCTCCTCGAATACTTCATGGAAGGTTTTGAACACGAGGATTGTGTCAGCTCTGCAAAACAAGTTCCACATAACACCGTAGAGAGAATAATTTTTGCCTGGATCTGCTGGCGTATTCATGGCGTGACATCACACCACGGCCAGGCCTTTATATGAATCATTTTTGTTGTTCCACCTCAGCGTGTTTAGCGGCGGTTTCCTTAGCGTCTTATCAAAGCGTAGAATCGTGCCCCCTTATTCAGGATTCTTATCAATACGGACGTGGGTAACCCAACCGTGCCCGTTGGCCTGCCTTCTCTATCAAAGCGAGTCCTAATCGACCACAGGGTGGGCTCTTGGTATTCAACCTCTTTATAATGAGACCAAGGCCCTTCTTCTTTACACCCTCCATCGAGTTAGCCTTGCGCCAGTTCCAACACCCAAAGCTTGATTGAGCGGCGGACTTTCGGCGATGTCGGCTCCGAACCAACGGCGATGGATGTCTTCCTCCATCCACGAAGAAGATGTGCTAAAGCTGCGAGGCGCCCAGTATCTAACGGTGAGATCTCGCATAGGCTGCTGCTCGAGGCAGGTCATTCCCACTCTGAGCCGGCCCGAAGCGTGGTGTTAGTGTCCCACTTCCTTGAGTTTAGGCTTCCGATGGATCCCTTTGTGCGAGGCTCATGTTTTATTATGGGCTTGATTTCCATGACTTGAATCTGGAGTCCATCCTCCATATCTCGTCATTCATTGTCGTATGTGAGGCCTTCCTCCATATTACCCCCACTTTGGATTGTGGCTCAAGAACTTCAAGGTGGAGCCAAAGATGATCAAGGGCAACAAGCGGAGTCTTGGAGGCGGTCATAAGCAAATGTCTTGATGCTCCGTGGCCGAGGCTCTTTTCAAGAAGAGCTTGGTTTGTATAGCAGGAGTGGTTTTATATCACCGCTCCTAGGGGCACCAAATGGTAGCGCTCCTGCCTTCCGCTCGGAGTCCACAGCGAGCTGGCATCATGGGTCAATAAGGGGCTTGGCGGGGGCCGTCAAGGGCGTTCCCTGCTGCGAGCCGTGTTCGAGATCTCTAGGAAGAGGATCAATCTGATTGCGATGGCGCAAGTTATGGTGATCCGGCGCCTTCAGCCTACAAGCGTCGCCCCCTCGCTGTGGGAATTCAATCCGGAGGGATCACAAGCTCTCAAAATTTTATGGAGCTGCGCGTGGAGATGTATAAAGCTGTTCTTGGATCACAAGAAAGTGTCGGACTTGCCGAGGGCAGAGGACTAAGCTACTGTCCTGGATACTCAAGTAAGTAGTCATGTAACGGACAAGCTGTTCATTCATTTATTTCATATATATATATATATGCCCTTTAAAGGAGCGTTTCTTGAATAGGAGTGGATAGCCAAGGCTAAGTTAATAAGGTGTCGGCTCCTCCCGGAGACCACGCCGGATCCATGTTGACCAAGATGTTGAAGGTGGCGCCTTTTGAAGAAGGTGAAGGGAAGCGGGAAGCAACCGCCTCTGCGAAGGAGGCTATCAAGGAAGGAGAGGATTAAAGTCCCACCCGAGGAGAAAAGGATAACTTGGAAGATCCAGGAGGTCAAGGCCTCAAAGAGGGAAGGAATCTTGGCGGAGAGTCGGTGCTGGGAAGTAACCCAGCCGCATTATTTCCCCAAGGGATCAGCCCTCAACCAGCTGTTTAAAAAGAAGGGTCTTGTAAATAAGGAACATCCTGTATTTATTCATGAGATAACGAAATTGTACCTTGTAGTTCGGACTTCGCCCTTCTCGTGAGCTTCGTCTTGAGGATCTTCTTAGGAGATGATGGAGGCAACGCCTCCACCTGTCGCACCCTCATGTGGCGGACGACCCGGAGGTGTCGTCAGCGGAGGTTAAGTCCCGAGGCGGAAGGTCCAGCGCCAAGTGGCGTCTTGGTCGGAGGCTGAAGGATCTGCTCGGGCGGCGGCTATTTGAGAGGATCACCGTGCTCTAATGGAGTACGGTGATTGAAAAATGCATCCGGAGGAGGCGGATTGCATAAAGCCGTCGAAGCTTCTTGGCGTGGGGTTTGAAATGCATAAAAATGATGTACCTTGACAATTATGCATATAAAATCGCCCTGTATAGATAGTAGCCCTGAGACTAGGT
>JAHIAM010001479.1:0-64937 GCA_021605205.1 Aegilops longissima
TGGTATCATGTTGAATAACATGTATTATTGTAAAACAATGTTTGATGGAATATAAAAGCTTTTATACTTGTGCACGCAAAATTAAAATACCTCTGTGCGGCCGTTAATGTATATGTGTATATAACTTTGAAAGATGGCAGTCTTGACTTTACCCCCACGCATATAATGCGGGGTGTTACATAAAAATCGCATTTCACACTTGATCCAACGTCTTGGTCCTATAAAGGAGGTGATAAGCGCGGCGAACTAAACAACCGGACTATAATGCTTTATCACTTTCACTTAGCCATAGGAGTTTGGCGGTGGGGCTACTATATAGCCCCTAGGGCACCAGCGCTCGCCCGAATCAGGCGCGTGTGTACTGACCAGCAGCCCCTTCGTTAATGCGGAGAATCCTAAAAGATTCCTGCGGGTCATCAGTGGTGACCAGTCTCACGCTATATCATGATGATCAGTTTTGGCTTTCTCTCTTGAGGTGCTTGCACTGGCTGAACCGGGGCACAATCGCGATAGTTCTCCAGTGCCGCCTTAGCCGATAAGCGGGCGTATGGCAGCAAAAGATAGGAGCAGGCAAACCCAACATTTGGCCAAAGACATGATTGAACTGATGCATATAAGGCCAAACTCATGACGTCGAACACTCCCTAAGGTATTCGGTCTTTATGAAAGCAGGCTGAACAACGCCCTTAGTAATAAGCCTGGTGTCGAATGCTGCGCATAAAATCTGGCGTGGCCACATGCCAAGGCGCCAGCCTCCACCTCGGTTATAACAAGAAGCGGGGATGTATATCAACAAGAGACAGTAAAAAAAGGTTTACGCGGGGTCTTAATCTGAAAAGAATCCTTGGAGCAGGTCCCTCTTGCGTCTGCGCTTTGTGTCTCCGTTGTGCGTATCCGGGACTGGTGTAGCAGGTGTTCATCTGTAAGAGAGAGAACTTAGTTGAAAAAGATGGATGCGAAAATGTACGTTATATTAAATAAACAAAGTACAATTCAAAAATGAATAAGATTGAGCTTTATTGTCTCTTGTTGTATATCGTGGAGCCCTTATGCGGGGTATGGCTAGTAAGCCCTTGTATGTTTCGCCGGACTCGTCTAGCCATGTCCGAGTGCGGCGACCCTGTTTAGGTGCTTTGATTAGTGAAATCGGCTTAGTGTGTGGTTGTCAAGGCAGCCGCTGATCTTCGCGCTCGAGGAACACTCGATATTTCCCTTTAATGAGATGATGCCTCGCGGACCGGGCATTCTAAGTATAAGAGATGCATAATGCGGTATTGCGTTAAAAGCGCTAAGGTGAAGCCGTGTCCGGTAGTGCTTGATAGCTACTTGTAAATGGGGCGATGTGGAAGGTTAGCTTTTAGCGGCGGAAGTTGTCGTGTGAGCGAACATAACTTCTAGCGAGGAGAGAGCTTGTACAATGGGCATCTGGGCACTGGTGTTACCCCTTGAAAGGAAGTACGCTATGGTGAATTGTTGTTGGGTCTATCCCCATTTTGCGGATTGTGTCCTGATATAGCAGGTTTAAATCACTCTTTGCCGTCCATTAGGACTTGTGTAAAGTGGAGTCCGTCAATTATCGGATCTAATACCAAGGCAGTCAGCCTGCATTCGGATACTTCTAGAGTAATCCGATGGTCAAAGGTGATTGGTTTTAACAACGATGGCGGGACTCCTCAGGGATAGGCCGTATGTAGCGCGTATCTCTATAGGCGCCACTCTGTTCTTCCCTTTTGTCCTTTGAAGTGAATTCTTGTTTTGACTTCTTGTGGGAAATTCTTTTGTTTTCGGTGCTTTCTGCTTGTGGGGTTCGTCATCGTCCTCGCTTGGTGTGTCGAGCCCCTTGTGTTCGGCGTTGAGTTTGCGGATTGCTTGAAGACCCAACTATTTACGTGGGTGGTTTGCGAGGCTTCCAGAAGTCTTGTGGATTTGACATGTCTTATCCAAGATTTTGTTTAGGTTAGATAGCTCGTCCTGTTATCCTTGAGGGCAGCTTTTACGATTCTGAGAGCTTTTGAATCTGGCGTTGACTGCCGTGCTCTTGGCTGTTTCCCTTGGTCGGCGTTGGTCCTTGCTGCGTCGCGGTTTCCGATTCCATCCCTAACCCGGATGTACTTGGGTCGCTGATGCGCATCTTGCCAACCAGCTATCCTCTCTGCTCAAAGCGGGTCATGAGGCTTATGTCTGGCCATTATTCTTGGCTTTTCTTGGCGAGGTGTCTGCGAGCCATCCGTCTCGAGCGCTATGTTTGAAAGCTGCTAAGGCTTGGCGTCCGGACGGTCGACTATGTTCTTTTAGTAAGAAATCTGTTCGAGTTTCGGGCTGACTCACGGGTTGTTTAGTTATATGACTTAAATCATACGCATCGGGAGGTTGGACATAGGTCCCTTGATAATTTGCCCAAAAAGCATCCTCGAGCTCTTCCCAACTTCCAATGGTGTATTCGGGAAGGCTTTTAAGCCAATGCCGGGCTGGCCCTTTGAGTTTGAGGTGTAAGTATTTTATGGCGTGGAGATCATGTCCTCTAGCAATGTGTATATGGAGGATGTAATCCTCAATCCAGACTCCAGGGTCTGTTGTTCCGTCGTATGCCTCTATGTTTACGGGCTTGAATCCCACTGGAAATTCATGATCCAACACCTCATCGGTGAAACATAGGGGTGTCGGCACCCTATATTTGGGTGTACCGTGATGTTCGGATACTTGATCGTTGCATTGCTTACTAGAGCTTGCTTTCTTGGCCCATAGATAGATCTAGCTGGGCCATCTTTTTGATCACGAATCCTTGTGCGGTCGTGCGGATTGTGTGCGGCACCATTTGCCGCACTATATAGGCCATGAATTCGTTTATCCGGCCGGGTGGCTTCCTTATTTTTGATTGTGGGCTCTAAGGCCTCATCATCAAATTCGGCGATAATTTTCACCGGATAGCTCTTTGTGTGGCGACTGTCGCCGTATTTGTCTGCGGTGTTGATTACTTTGCTCCCTCTAATTTTGAGTGCATCTTCCGCTGTTTTGAGCTTCCGCTTCTGCTTTTTAGAGGCTCTTGCAGCGATGGCGGCGAGCCTTTTGGAGGTTCTTCTGCTCCGACAACTTGTCCAAGCGTGAGTTAAATCCGGACTGTTGTCTTCGCCGAGGGGCAGGTTGTTTATCAAGTTGCCCTGTTGGACGGTTGCTTTCGATGGCATGTTAAATCGTCCGCCGGTTCACCCTGCTCTATGGCTGGAGTGCATGTGGCTACTTTCTCTGTCGAGGTGGGGTTTGGGGCGGCGCTTACGCGCCGCTTTGATTGCTTTTCAAGGAGCGATCCCTCATTGTGTCCCTTTGTTCCTCGTCGTCGTTTCCTTTAGGTGTATCCACCATGTATACATCGTGAGATGGGGTGGTTGTCGATGGCCTATAAGGCGCTGGTTCTGTTAAATCTCCTACATCGTCATCCATACCGTTGATGTCTTGGTCGAAGTCGAGTATGTCGGTTAAATCATCGGCGGTGGCTCTGAAGTGGGTGGTGGGTGGGCTTTGAATTTCTTCTTCGTCCGCATCCCAACCTTGCGACCATAATCCGGCCGGGCTCTTTTGATAAAGAGAGACTTTAGTGAATTAAGGATGTCGCCGAAGGCGAAGTGTTGAAAAGATGTCGTGGCGGTGAACTCCATGATCAGCGCCCAATCGGATTCGATTAGCGGTAGCGGAAGGTTTGGAGTCGGAGAAAAGTCCGGCACCTTGGAGTCACGAGCTCCGCAAGGACAAGGCTGGTGTTGACTCGATCGCCGTAGAGATTGCAGCCCCGGCGGTGTCTAGCCACCATCCTCGATTAGGCGCGATCGGCTCGAGCTAGAAGGTCGGGCCGGACCTGGTCGCGACCTCTAGGGCCTTGTTGACGTGAGCTAGATCATGCCCATCAGCGACAGTCTGTGGCGCTTGGCGTATGCTTCGAACCCGTCGAAGATCAAGTCTCCGCGGACGTCGGCCGTGTAGTTCAAACTTCAAATCTGACCTGATGGCCAGGCGTAGCTTCGATCTGCTCCGGATGGCCAAGCGAATTGGCCCGCAGTGCAAAAGCCGCCCGAATCTGAAGATTTATGCGGGAGAAAAGTCTCACCACAGACCGCATCGTTGTTGATGATCGGAGCCGCCGGGCCTAAAGATGGCGACGGAGGAACTCTCAATGAAAGCACCAATGTAAATTATCAAAACCGGCGGATCTCGGGTAGGGGTCCCGAACTATCGTCTAGGCGGATGGTAACGGAGACAAGGGACACGATGTTTTACCAGAGTTGGGCCTGTCGATGGAGGTAAACCCTACTCCTGCTTGATTAATATTGATGATATGGGTAGTACAATATTAGATCTACCACGAGATCGGAGAGGCTAAACCCTAGAAGCTAGCCTATGGTATGATTGTTGTTTGTCCTCGGACTAAAACCCTCCGGTTTATATAGACACGGAGAGGGCTAGGGTTACCGAGTCGGTTACAATGGGAGGAGACCTACATATCCGTGTCGTAAGCTTGCCTTCCGCCAAGGAAAGTCCCATCGAGACACGGGGCGAAGTCTTCAATCTTGTATCTTCATAGTCCGAGTCGGCCAAGGTCATAGTCCGGCCATCCGGACACCCCTAATCGAGGACTCCTCACTATGTCTCACTCGATTGAGATTTAAGAGAAAAGAAAATCTAAAAGCACGGATCTTGATGTAGATCAAGCAGACCTATATAGCATCTCTGCGACTTATAGCAAAGGCGTGAATATATAAGGGCGATTTTTTTGATCAAAAGAAGGGCTTGCCCTTCCGATTTTCATTCTTGAAAGCCACCACAATTCACAAGAAGTTCAGCACAACTCGACCTAACACGAAGGACTAAAAGCTACGTACCAGATTGAAATAGCAACATCCCAAGAGGCCAACAAAGGCCAAACATCCGTGCTAGAACTCAACATTTCACAACCGAAGACACAATCCACATCCTATACCGATTATTACATCAAAAGAAACCAGGAAACTGAAGGAAGCCTAGCGACAACTAGAAGAACAGCAACACCGAAAGTGCCACGGCAAGAGTTTTCTTCATTCCAGCCTGCAACATTGATCTTCCACAGAAAGATAAGGGCGATTAATTGTCTTACATAATTAGAAAGATAATTAAAAAAGCCACATGCATTTCGCATACCGAAATACACAAGGGCAAAGAAGAAGGAAGACAAGGATCGGCTCGCTGATCTCTATTTTCTTGATGCGTTCTTTGCAGCGCGACAACTAGTCTCCATGGCCAGTGGCGATGAGCTCTTCGTGTCCTCAAGGCGCTGCTTGAGAACATCCACGGATTCCTCCACCAGCCTTTGGCGCTTCGTTGTGGAGCATGTCATTCTCGTCCATAAGTTTACGGGCGATGGCGTCGATCCTCTTCAACAAAACCTTTGGTCTCCTCCTGCTGGCTGCACTCCGGACGATCTTCTTCCTCGGCGGTGGCGCTTTCGGCCGAGCCTCTCATTACCCTCCCTTAGTTGCGGATGGCGCCCGGTAGCCTGTTCAAGCGAGGCTTTCACGTCGTCTGCAACCTCGCCAAGCGGAATCTAATCCATCGGCTATGGGCGATCGCATGCATGCGCTGTAACGATCGTCGCCTGCCGCGAGAAATTTTCCAGGCCGCCGCGGCGCGGTGGGACATCTCTGCTGCATTAAGTGGCGGCGGCGAGACATCTCTGCTGCTTCATGGCGGCGGCCGGACCCGATCTGCTGCATCGGCGGTAGCGGCAGGACCTCCGTCTTTGCCAGTGGTGCGGCGGGACCTCTGTGCTGCTACTTCTGCGTGGCGGGACATGTCGGCTGCTCTCGCGGTGGCGGGACATCTCTCGTGCTTCGCTTCCATGCTCGCCTCTCCTGGTGGCAATCTCGACCAGAACTCACGCTGGCCATGGCGAGCCTTAGCGGAAGGATGTTGAATGACTTGTTTGTTTTGTGGATGAGGTGTTGAGGAGGAATGTGCGATCATCTTGGCATACTAGTATTTATAACCGAGTACAAATCGCTCTGAGTGGGAAACCGTTTAGGTTGTGATCGGTGTGAACAGGTTTGGGATTCAATATAGCGTGGTACTAATCGCTCCTAAGTGGGAAACCTTTTAGGTTGTGATCGGTGTGAACAGGTTTGCAAATCAATATAGCGTGGAGTAATTTGGAATGTGATGAGACACAAGCTCAAAATTTATTAGCGGTTCTAGTTTTGAAGTGCGGCACTATTCCCGGATGGAGTGTTTCTTTTCTACTCCTCCTTTCGGTTTTATAGGGATTATCTCAAAATTTTAGTTTTCCATTTTATAAGGCTCAATTTGGTTGTTCCCCAACACATGTTCAGATTCAAGGTGCATTAAATCATTGGATGCAAGTATTAAGAGAAAATTGACCAATGCATGTACTTTATGCATGCATGCATTACAATTAATGCATTGATAAACATAATTTTTGAGAAAAACAAGAGCATTAATTAGGTGCTTTTGCAAACTACAAAATATTCCACCACTCACCATAAACCCGGAAAGGAGGAGTATTGTTGTGTGCGTGCAATACTTGCACCGTCGTATACATATCTTCACGGTTAATGGGGCGTTAAACGAGGAATAGCCACGTGGCGAGGTCTAGTCTAGTCCTTTTTGAGCGCATTAAACCTATCTCTCGGGACTTCTCATACGCACCATCGTGCCACCCACAAAACTTGTACTCTGAGTTTAGTAGTATGTTATACATGGCGAGAAGAGGTGCGTGTCTCACACACGCGTCTGTTTTTCTCGAAAAGGAGGATGATGACCCCGGCCTCTACATTTGGGAGTCACACTGCGCATCGTAGCTCACAATTATAGTGTTCTCAACCATCCGATTGGCTCTATCATGGAAGTACCTATAGACTAAAACATGTCTAGATACATCTATATTTTGACAAATGGAAGGCATGTATTGTGGAGCGGAGGAGTGCTTGTCATCAAAATGGATAAAAAGGGCGTATCTAGAACTAAAATCGTCTACATACATCTCCTTTTATCCATTTTGATGACAAGTAGTACTTCTTACCCAAAGGAACTTTATATTCAACGAGACACAAAATATCCGTTCATTGTTGGAAATTCTGATCGATGTCGAAGTAATTGCTGCATCGCCATACCAAAACCCACCATTTCTTAAGCTAAAGTATACCAAGGTAATCCCTATATTAGCATATTACTAACATAAGCAGAAGGCCTGTCGAAACATTTAGGATGTGAGCTTGTCAATCTGAATGTGGAGGGACACAAGCTTAGCCCGGCCCGGCAGGTTAGGCGGAACTATCAAGAAGGTCAGCTCACCTGCGTCAACGTCGCAAGATCCTTGATGCTTGTCACCTCCATTTCCACCTTGGCATCGGTCATGCCTTTGGGCTCCCCGTGAACCGTTCGCCCACAGCTTGGCCAAGTAGTGCGGCGGTGGGGGGCCCCCACTGACGACGCGAATGACCAACACGGCGATAAGCGGCGCCGATGTCGAAACGCCGCCGACCAAAAGCAGCGGCGGTCCTCCTCGCGAACAGCAAAGCCGTGGCTCCGGCAGTGGCACTGCGGTGGAGCACCTTGCCGTCTTGGATCTGTGCGGGCATGGGATGCTGTGGTCTGATGTGGTGGTAAGCGCGTGGCGACGCCCGTAACCATAGGCGGGCATGGGGCATTTGCGAAGCGTGGCGGACACAGCTCTGGTGATCGGCGAGCTTGTGATAAGTGGCGTAGAGCCCACATCGCCGTGCGGGCACTCCGCCCTCACCGGCGAAGGGCGGAGTCCACCGCCGTGTTCCATACGTCGAAGCCACCGCCCGCGCTCGCCACGCCAGCCTTGCCGCTGGTTCCCGGGCGCTCGACCACGGCAGTCGCGCAGGCAGTGCCCTCACTTGCTTTGCGAAATCAATCAACATCACATCAATCAAAAACCTGCACCTTGCTCAATCAGCGAGCAGACGAGGTGTATTGAACCTCATACCTTTGGGCGTCAAGGCGGAGGCACAAAGGCGATGGAGCACGGTGAGGTCCGCCGAGACCTTAGAGAGCTCCATCGTCGGGTCATGTTCTGTTAGGTCGCATGGTCTCGCCCTCCTCGTGCACAACCATCTCTCGACTTGGGCGAGGGTATTACAAAGCTTACCGTCACATATTTTATACTCCCTCCGTTCCTAAATGTACTCCCTCCGTTAAGAATTACTTGTCTCGAAATGGATGTATCTAGAACTAAAATCGTCTAGATACATCCATTTTAAATGATAAAATAAGGCTGGCCATAGTGGGAGTAACATAAGTAGTATCATGCACTTGGGACTGTAAACATGCTTATGTGGCGGGCAATTAAAGAAGAGAGATGGTTATAGTAACATAGGTGAATCTGGTAACATAATAAATATGGTGCTACTATGTGTCATGCATGGCAATAAATGGGACCATCTATGATAGTACTACTAATCTATGATACTATGCACTATAGAGGTACTCCTCAGTCCCATAATGTAAGACATTTTTGACACTACACTATTAGCATATGCATGTTACTAGTCTAAGCTACTCCCCACTATGACCAGCCTAATTCGAGCGGAGGAGTAAGTCTTTATAGAGATTTCACTAGGTGGACTACATACGAACAAAATGAATGAATCCACACTTAAAATGCATCTATATACATCCATATGTAATTTATAACGGAATCCTTACAAAGACTTATATAATTTAGGAGCGGAGGAGTACTACTTCAAGGTGCACTAAATCAACACATGCAAGTACTATCAAAAGAAGAGTCACGGCATGCATGCATGCGTTGTAATTAATGCATCGGTAAACACAAATTATTGAAATATATTGAGTGCAGTGCTCTGATGTGTCGCGTCAACTCGTACATCAACGAGAACTTTGATTATCCTCTCCCTCACGGACTTAACTGCACCTGCCTTTGGCTGTATCACAGGTTGGCCACACACTGTCGGGCCCCTGTCATGCGCAAAGGCAGGGCGTCCCTCCCTAAGCCCATGGCGTGGTGGCTGGCAAGAATAGGAGAAGCTTTAGCTACATGCTCTCTCCCTCCATACCGCGGTGGACATGCAGCAGTTCAATCGGTGTCGGATGGCTAGAAGCGTCTTGTAGTACTCCTCCGGTCTGATAGTACACCATCATTGTTCGACTTCGAAGGCGAAGAGCCAAAGCGCAGCCGGACGCTCGTGTGGCAGTTTCATGTGTAGAGTAGTCTAGATGGCGTGTATCGTGCTGTAAGCTTAAAATCGTTGGGGTCGGCTCCATGCTATGTGGCCGTCTCGAAGTTTTTAATTAAAATAGTCTTATGGCCCTACTGTCACCACAGTGATTGTAGTTTGCATGCTCATCTGGTCAAGACAGGAATATATATTTTAATTTGTTTTTTTTCAAAAGGGGACTCCCGGTCTCTGCATCGAGCGATGCATCGGCCACATATATTTTAATTTGTGGTGGGTAAATGTTAGAGGTTGCAGCAAATATATTGTACTGCTGGGTCTTTCAGCCAAGTTTAGAGGCAAGCATGTGGGGCGGTGCTATGATGTGTCGTGTCAACTCGTAGAGCGAGGAGAAGCTTGATTTTACTACCGCCTTCTCCCTCGCCCATGCGTGTTGTTGCTGTAAACAAGGACAGGCTATCCGTCCCACTCGCGGTGGGCGGACATGCAACGATGGATTCAACCTTTGTAGAAGCGATAGTAGTAACATCATTGTTCATCTTCTCGAGAAGCGAAGAGCCAGTGCAAACCGAGCGTTGCAATTGCGAACATTGGACGCATATAGCAGACTCTTGCATGAGACAAAATTTCTATGTGAGCCCACTATTGTACTAGTATGTACAACTACTTGCTAGTATAGCACATAAACCGAGAAAGGAGTATTTTCCCTTCTAGAGATTTCAACAAGTGACTAGACTACACCGGGCAGAAGTACATATGGAGCAAAATGGTGAATCTGCACCATAAATAAATCGTACTAGTTCTATCGTTTTCCTCTCGAGGTGCACAATATTGAGTATCTTGACTAGTCTCTTTTTGACCGCATTTACGTTGTTATTTTTTGACCGATCTGAGGCATAGCGCTCATATACTGCAGCGCATACACTCACCCCTATGAGCGCACACCACCGCGGCACTATCATCTTGAAATTCTGAAGTCACCATAGGCACCTCGTCGTCGGCGGGTCCATAGGTGCTTGAATGCCAAGGAGGAAGAGGTAGCGGTTCCCGAGGCGTTGAGCGATCAATGATGCATCCTCAATTACATGCGAGAGGAATTAATTGGAGAAGCGGACTAGAGCCCGACGATGTGATACAGCGAGTTTGGACTCTCATATAATAAAGCGCCCACCACTCCAATCCATCTACTTCCAAGTCTCTGCGCCTTTGCTACTCCAATCCAAGACCAAGTGACGAAGCCACAAGCACCTATGGAGGCGATGGGCCTTGCGGCGGCGGTCGGCTGTGCCAAATCATCAAGCGTCGGCCTGCGGCCCGCACCGTGCAGCATTCGAGCCGGTCCTGGCGACCGCGGTACGCCGTAGCCCTTGCGGCCGCAAGCCGCCTCTCGCATGGGCGACATGATGGTCAACTCCATCCGCAAGTTCACCGCCGTCAAGAAAGCGTGGGCGACCTTGCGATCTTGCTCCGGCCAGCGCCCGGGCTCCTCATTGCCTGCCACCCTCATCGGCCTACATGGTGGCGAACTCTTTCAAGCCTGGTGGCCTGCGGTGCGGAGGTGTGACGAAGAATGTGCACCTCGAGGGCGCTTCGCCGGCGCGCTCTCGCCATGCAAAACCGTCGACCTGCACATCCCGTCTATGAGAAATCGTCTACATAGGCCACTACAAGGCAAGCAAGACAGAAAAGCGTTGGCCTTCTTCAGCGGCTGGAATCTTTGGGCGCCATTGTTGAAGGGCGTCGACACAGCCACAAAGCGCTGCTACTAAGGCACCGTTCGGTGGGCGGCATACTGAGTCGAGGTGGGCGTTGTCGATGGATGCATCTCTTCTTCTTGCCTCATGTAACCAGCCTTTGCATCGCCTCGTGGCCTTAATGTTTTATTAGTATAGTACTCCCTCCGTTCCCAAATATAAGTCTTTCTAAAAGATTCCAGCAAGTGACTACTACATACGAACAAAATGAGTGAATCTACACTCTAAACTATGTCTTCATACATCGTATGCTGTATTCCATTTGAACTAGTATCTAAAAAGGCTTATATTTATGAGCGGAGGGAGTATATGGCATTTTATTCGATAAATAGCGTTTTCCTTTGTGAGGTGAGGGCATGATTGAGCAAACCCACCCCACCCAGGCGTCGGCGAGTTTAGAATTAGAAGAGAAAATGAGGAGGAGAGCTAGCTGTAGCAGACTGCTGTTGTCGGATGGGACTCGTGTTTATAGAATAGAATCTTGAGCACTTTCGTGCCTCTCTTTTTGAGGAAAAATTAGTCGTATGTCTAGTACCACTAGTTGAGTGCGTCGTCGACCTATAGCTGTCATCACTTTAGGTCTCCTTTTGAACATGGCTCGCTTCACGATTACATATTTTTCACGCATTTATCCTCCTATATGTACTCTAGGCTATTTCCACGTGCTCCCATTCGCCGACATGTGGGACATAGAGCATCTGGGTGCGTAGTGCATGCACGACTTGGAGCATATTGGGGTACTTTACATTTCAGACCTCACGAATTACATACAAACCCCATGAAGAATAAATAAATCAATGAATTACTACATGAAACGGATTATTTTCATGGAAACGAACACGTTCATTAAATTTTGGACATAACACGTTTATAAAAATGGCGGACCTAAACCAGTCTAAGGGCCTCTTTGATTTTCCCGAAAAAAGGGCCTCTTTGATTCATGAGGATCTGAAAACACGAGGAATAGGGAAAGTATGATGGCGATGAACCGAGGCGAGGAGAACTCTAGCTCGGTTAGAGGTTAGAGTTAGATTCTAACATTGAACTAACTCTAAACCAAAGAGGTGTATGGATGGCAGGGTTAGATTGACAATAAATGCTCTATCTCAATCATTTGACTACTTTGGACCCTATTTTTAGTCAGACTAAAATAAGTCCCTTGGATCCAAGCACCCTCTTGGTGTGGCGGCTCTTCTGTGGCCTCCTCCGCTCACTATTGACATAAGCGAACCATCTATACAAATCAAGCATGCAAAACATGATAATTTTACTTTGTCCATACAAATGAGATATCCCACTTAAACATACAAGTCGTCAATCAAGCTTCACAAAATAAAAAAACACTTCATGAAACAAAGAATGAGCTAACTCATCACGGATGTCGTTCACGATAGGGAGGGAGCCCGGAGCCCCTCACGCACTGACGGAGGAGCTCGGCATCGTCGCTCTAGAGGAAGGCTCTGTAGAGCTCAAGCCCCGGGAACCCCTCCGACGCCGGCCCTTGTGAGTTGAGGTCGACACCGGCATGGGTAGCAGGGCCGCTTGCCACCGACTGGGAACTTAATCTTTGGGCCTCTAGAAATAATGAAAGCCTGTAACTAAAATACCTAGAAAGGTGAACTGAATCTTTGGGCCTCCAGAAATAATGCAAGCCTGAAACTGAAATACCTAGAAAGGTGAACTAAATCTTTGGGCCTCTAGAAATAATGCAAGCATGAAACTTAAATACCTAGAAAGGTGAACTGAATCTTTGGTCCTCTAGAAATAATGCAAGCACTGAAACTAAAATACCTAGAAAAGGTGAACTGAATCTTTGGGCCTCTAGAAATAATGCAAGCCTGAAAGCTGTAATACCTAGAAAGGTGGCTGAATCTTTGGGCCTCTAGAAATAATGCAAGCACTGAAACTCAAATACCTAGAAAGGTGAACTGAATCTTTGGGCCTCTAGAAACAATGCAAGCCTGAAATTGAAATACCTAGAAAGGTGAACTGAATCTTTGGGCCTCTACATATAATGCAAGCCTGAAATTGAAATACCTAGAAAGATGACACGAATCTTTGGGCCTCTAGAAAGATTTATTACCTCCTCAAGCAGCATCAAACAATTCCATCGTGCACCACAAATCTATAGAAAGGTTGATCGGGATCTACTTTTCCAAATCAGAATTAGCTAGATCAAGCAAGATCAATGATATGGCTGTGAGGACAGAGAAAAAACGAACAAACTCACCCTCTCTGGCCTCCCTGGTAGATGGGCTGCCCCGTGCCTGACAGAGAAAGCGGTGAGTGAAGGGGGGCAGGCGACCTTGAAGGTCGGAGGAGGCAGGCAGATAGGCGGCGGAGGCGGAAGGAAGGCGGCGGAGGAGAGAGGTGGCGGCACTTGGGCGGGCGTCCCTATGGGAACGGAGAGAGAAGTCGTCTTGAGAGGAGGAGGCGATCTGGTGTGGTCGGTGAGATTCTTTTAGGGAGGCGATCAGTGCGGGCGGGTGAGATTTTTAGTTCTCTTTTAGTGGGCCGAGGATAACTAACCCAATTAGAACCTCTCCACGGGCTAGTTTTTTAGCTGGGTTAGAAAACTAGCTCAAACTAACCCCTCTTGTTTCGATAATTTGAGGCTATTTCAACCCAAACTAGCTCTAACTCGGGGAACCAAACAAAGAGGAGTGTTCTTGTACATGCTACAGTGTGGACCGTAGCACATTGTTTTTATGGCCATATCACCACATTGTTTTCTCTGCTGGTTCCTTTGGGCTACCGTGGTTATACGGCTGGTTCCTTTGGGCTGCTTGTGGTTCGCACTCCTCGACTGAGTAGTACTCCCTCCGTTCCAAAATATAAGTCTTCATGGATATTTCTTTGTGGACCACATACGGATGTATATAGATGCATTTTATGTGTAGATTCACTCATTTTTCTCCATATGTGGTCCATAGTGAAATCTCTCCAAAGACTTATATTTAGGAACGGAGGAGTATATATATACCGCATCATTCTTTGCTCCTTCTTACTACTCCGACATGTGGGAGAGTCGACATCGGGTCCACGTGTCATGCACCAGATTAGGGCGGAGCGGAAGGGGGCATCACCCGGTCGGGCGCCAATAATTCATGACTATAGTGAGTGGTCATATCACAAGTCTTTCCAGCGATGTAGCGCCGTCAAATCGCACAGCCCACTCGCTCACCCTCCTCGCCTCTCGTCAAACCGCCTACCCGAAAACTGCAGCAGCGTCTTGCCGGGAAAAGCCCGCCCTCAACTTTTAACTTCTGCGAAAATAGTTTGAGCTTGTTTGTTCTATATAAATACAATACTTCTTGTATGTTTATTCACCGTGGGGTTGTTCAATGAATGGAGGCGGGGAGCACAAGTGAACAATACTACCTCTGTAGGGTTTATTTGTCCCGTTGTATTTCATGCCAAATTTTGACCATAGATTAAACTAAGAAAATGTTCACGCATGTCACCAAACTATATATTTTCAAAACTATGTTCAAATCTGAATCAATGAGATAATTTTTCTTGACATGCATTAACATTTTGTTAGTTAAATCTTTAGTCAAAATTTGGCACAAACTATAAAAGGACCTATAAACCGGGGCGGAGGTAATACTATAGTAGTAAGTAGGACTAGTAGAGTAGTCACCTTAAATAGAGTTTCTTTCTTTAATGCCACATACACAAATTGAAGCGCTTGTTGTAGAGAGAAAAAGATAATCACTCCACTATATATGGGCCTTGAGGGCCTGGCGCTTGCTTTACTAGGGTTGCTCTCTTCATTCTCTCATCCTCTCTAGATATAAACAAGGCAGTGATAGCGACATTTTATCTCTGCTCACCGCTGGTCACAGCTCGTCCGGATCCTTGGCGGTGTGTGTAGAAGGACTAAAGGTGCATCGTTCACGCGGTCATCACCGCCGAGGAGAAACCCACAGCTGCGGAGGGCCGATCCTCTGCCCGTGTCGTTCTCTCGACCAGCGCCAGCTCGGAAGGTCCTCAGACCCTTCTTCCTCCTGCCGTATTGTCGCAGATCCGACATGCCGCCGCCGACATCCGCGACCCTCGGTATAAGTTCTTCAAGCGGCCTTGCTCTCTGCCCCAGCTCCCCGTGTGCTGCATGTGCATGTTTTCTCTCCCATCAGCTCTTCCAAAGCCGCCTCAATTTTAGTATTATTAGAGGTAAAGCTACTTCATGCATTGAATCTAGGGCTTTGTTCAAACAACGAAGAAAGGGGAAAAGTTGTAGCATGAATCTAGGACTTGATTCAAAGGAAATAATATGGTGAAAGTAGTAGAGGCCGGATACCCAACGGTCTCTTGGTTGAAAAAAGGAAATAATGGGAAAGCAGCGGTACAAAGCTGGATAAGGAACAGATCTATTATTGGTTGAAAAGAGGATAGAAAGTGGCGGCTGGTGGACAAGTCAACAAAGTATGTCGAGGATTAGATTTGCTGCCATCACATAGTAAAGGTCTCGAGGATTAGATTTGCTGCCCTCACATAGTAAAGGTCTAGGATTAGATTTGCTGCCCTCACATAGTAAAGGTCTCGAGTTAGATTTCTTCCCTCACATAGTAAAGGTCTCAGGATTAGATTTGCTGCCCTCACATAGTAAAGGTCTCGAGGATTAGATTTGCTGCCCTCACATAGTAAAGGTCTCGAGGATTAGGTTTCTGCCCTCACATAGCGTGAACAAGCTCGGCATCACCACTTTATGCCTCCTTGTAGGTACATTGTCTTTGATCGTCCACTATCGCATGTCCTTATACCAACCTTTTGCCCTTGTTAATGTAAGGCGCATGTAAAATAAGTGATCCTGCTGTTACCTTAGGGACATGTCTAACGGTGTTATTGTTAATCTAATGCCTCCGGTGAGAAGATGCAATTAAAGCTGTGTTACAAATGGCACTCTGTTGTTTTCCCAGTATGATAAGTAAGTTGCTCCTTTCTGCTGCTGAGTGTCTGGTGTCCCCACGGTCCCATGCCCTTAAACCAACTCTTTAGCTCTTTGTTGATTTCTTTGTATGCAGTAAACAAGCAATGCCACCATTAAAGTAATCCCATATCTGAGGAATCTCATTGTTGATCGTAATGCTTCTGGTAACATGAAGAATTGCTGACGTTTTAAAATTTCTAATGTCCTTGCGTGATTGCCATGAACATAATTAAGATGCTTCTTTTCATTTTGTATATGTTTCGTATATTCTTATTGACTAGCAACTGTTTACTTTCTATCATTTTGTGCAGATAGAGATATCCATTTCACCTTGTTGCTATTGTGACCTTTTGGTGAACTACACAAAACACTTTTTTTGAATGAGTGTATTGTGCAGTTCAACTAAAATGTCACGTGGGCAACATCTCTCAATTTTGGTGGAACTGCACAAAATGGTGATTGGAGTTTCAAAATCTCCGTCAAGTTCTGCTTTGGTAATATCGTGCAACATTTTATTAGCCTTTGCAAGATGGGCCGTCCTTTGTCACCACAATGGCACTTTATTTTAGTGGAACTGCACAAAAGGATAAGAAAATTACAGTTGCACCTTACATGAGCGGACAGCCAACCTTAATGTTCCTCAATTTTAGTGCAACTACTAAAGAAGAACCTGCCAGCTCACAAGAGCAAGTACTTCTTGCTAGCTGAATGATGCAATCTTTGATTCATTTAATTGAACAGCGAGAAAAAAGCGCATGAATTGAATCATGGAACTCGAGGCAGACCTCATCCTAGTGGAGCTGGAGGTTGAGATCAAGGAGGCTGCTATTAAAAGCGAAATCATGCTCTCTGTCTCCTTGTTTGTGATGTGCAAACATGTTGTGCAAGCAGGAATACTCAACTACAGATGTTGTGATGGTCAAAGCATTAGCCAAGTTCTTGATTGTATGACATGGCTAGCCAAGATGGATTTAATCCCGATATTCACTTTATCAAAGCGCTCTAATGGGTTGGTTTTGAATCTTGCAAGCTGGGAATCAATGAGATGTGTAGGCATCTTTGTTGTACTTATTATTTGAATCTTATTTGTTGGTTACGAATCTTGCAAGCTGGGAATCAATGAGATGTGTAGGCATCTTTGTTGTACTTATTATTTGGATCTTATTTGTTGGTTCGAATCTTGCAAGCTAGGAATCAATGAGATGTGTAGGCATCTTTGTTGTACTTATTATTTGGATCTTATTTGTTGGTTACGAATCTTGCAAGCTGGGAAACACGGCATGATGATCGAGAGGACAACAACCATAACAAACAGTTCAAACTTGGTAGTATTATCTTTGTGAAAGTCGACAAATGTGATGATGCGTAATGCGTCACGAGAATAATAATTCTAATTGTTGTGCATGTTGATCCGTGGCGCGGATAGAGCGAGTCAATGCATCGCTTGTTTTAAGTATAAATTTCTATTAAAGCTAATTAAATTTAAGTAAAGTAACCACTAACTCCTGTTATTACTGTACCAATCTGAGACCAGCTCGTGAACCGGCGTGTGGCGGAGTAGGTTTCTTAATGGGCGTTTGAATCGCTGAGGTGCATCTTCGCGGGCGTGCAGCCAGACGAGGAGGGTAATGCTGTTATGCGCTGTACACACTTAGCTTCTTGTTGAATCCAGTTCTCCAAGAGCTAAAAAGCGAACTGCTGCCGCTGCCTACACTCGTTCACTCGAAGAGACTCAATGGCGATCCGAGGGTGAGCCTCTTTGGATATGGACTTGAGCAAGGAGTTAGTTAGCCGTTCAGTCCTATGGCTGCGCCAAGTTGAATGTGATGTACACCAGCGATACGGACTCGGTGAAGCTACGCCTCGCCTCAATCCTATGGCTGCACGAGGTTACGGAGCATTACGCCCGTTTCATCGGCAGCGCTGCTGCACCGCCGCTACCGTGAAGAAGGAAAAGCGCGACGATTCAGCCATCTGGTGCAACAAGCATCGACATCCCGAAGCAATACAAGATCATCGACAGCAGGCGGGAGAAGGACTCCGTGGTTGACCTCGCTGAGACCATCATCGACACGATCGCCAACATGAAAGAAGATGACTGAACACGTGGGAGGTACCTCTGAATCTAGCCTACATAACCTCTCGCGGCCAGGGCGCATCGCATCTTCGACATGTACATGCAGATCTTGGACATGTCATGTAACCGGCGAGTACGGACAGCAGCGGCGTCATGATCAAGCGTGCGGGAAGGTCTAGATGTTGTACTTTATCATTTATAAGAACCTTTATCATCTGAGTGTTTCATGCATTAGCCTATGTGTCGTAATTATCTGTTTTGTCGAAATATTTCTTTTAAGAACCCATTAACCTGATTGCTTTTTAGTGGCTATTTGCTTATGTATGTAAACTAGTTCACTTGTCAAGTAAAAAAACTAGTTCACTTTCGGTTGCCGTGCTTTGAATCTCCTTCCTCCCAACATATTCCTCTCCTCGGTGGACCCAGCAGGTCTCTGAATTTTCTCCCACTTTCTTTTTCGATGTAAACTGAGTTTTCTCCCGATACTTTCCTCTAGAACCAACTCAAGCTGTCCCGTCTAGCCTAAAAATAATAATACCCCGTACTATTAACTCATCAAATTAAAATGATATTTTATTTAAGTAAGTTGAAGTTCTTACAAAATAATAATAATATTAATTGTTTATATATAACTTGCCAAGTTAACTCCTAGTGATTGCGTACATAAGCTTGCAAAGATTTTCTTGGCGTGCAATCATGTGTTTATGTTTTATAACATTTCTCCGTCTAGCCCAACATGATATTTTCACCCAGCCAGCAAGTCGCGGATATCTAGAAAAATGCAAATCACGATTTAAGCGGGCTGCATAGATGCTACATCATTGTTTCACCCAGCCCACCAAATGGACTGAAAAAACAAATGGTGGGGCGACATGTGGGCGATGGGTGAAAGCCTAAGAAGGCGTTGGTTTACATCAACGGCGGCATTCTTCGTCAATCTCGTCTTCTTCCCCAGCGCTGCCAAAACCGCTTGCTTGACCTTGGCGTCCGGTAGCGTTGTTTTGCGCTCCTCGTCAACGCTACCCGCCCGGCGGCCAGGCCATCCCTCCACTCCGCACCTCTGTTATTCTCTGCCGAGTGTAGGCCCACCCGCACCGAACCAGTCAAGTTTCCCACTCCTCTCATCTGCGACTCCTTTGCGCATCTTCCCCATCTGCAGGTGCGTTCGATCTGGGGCCTTGCCGTCGTCCACCGCCTCGGTGCGCTTCGGCGCGTGTAGTCAACATCAAAGTCACCGGAAGAAGGGTATGCGTGGAAACTGACGGCTGGGACCCACGAGGTCCATGGTACATACGCAAGAAAGTTCCTCCTTATCACGCCTTTGTCGTGCACTGCGTGGAAAGGGCTTACGTATTTCGTGAAAAACGCTCCCCGTGACACGTCGGACCCACCAGCTATATCTTCACACGCAAGAAGTGCCTCCTTATTACGCACCAAAAATGAATACCCCACCTGGTGGGACCCACCATAGTGGGTGGCTGACTTTAACTAAGTTGGCGAGGGCGGAGGGCTTTGTCAACTTAGTCAATATAAACGATTCTAGATCCGGTGACCGTCGATGTCCATCCAGCGGCCATAGTGCTTCTTCAACCTCTGGTCTTCTTGCTCCGGCCGCCCAAAGCAGCGCCCGGTCGTGCTGCGTGCTCCGCCTCTCGTGGCGGCTGTGATGCCGCGGAGGCCTCACCGCCCCTACTACTCCCACCGCTGGCCGGGGTATCCCTCTACTCACCCACACCCCTGTAATTCTGCGGCGGCAGCGACCTCACTCCATGACCGAACGGTGAACCCTCGTACTCCTCTCGGCGTGGGCATCCGCGCGTCTTCCCGGCTCGCGTCGTCCCCTTCCTAGGCCTTGCCGTCATCCACCGCCTTGGTGCTCTCGTGTGGCGTGGTCAATGTGGTCAACGACCGACTTCCATCGGAAGAATCTTTGTGCGTGGGAGGGTGACAGTGGGTCCAAGGCCACAGCCAGTTTTTGTGATTTGCCAAGTAAGTCGCTTTGTCGGGCCTGTTGGGCTGCAAATCTTTCAAGGCGAGAAGAGCTTCATTAATTGGCGGAAAATGGCCTATCGATAATGAGAAATGGGTTGTACATTTTATAACACATCAAACCGGCAATAAGTTTCAAATAGCTTTTTTCATTTCGAGATTTTAAATTACATTAATTTTTATGCGTGGAGAATTTGTTGGATTTTATATTGATATACATTTATTTTTTAAATCAGTTTGAATGTGAGTCGAAATTTCAGGATTAAAAACAGTTCGGACCGCATCGAAATATGCAAAATTTCGTATAATTTTTTAACTGTGGCCACAATATGGGCTGTAATGCTAACAAAAAGAGTATGGGCTCCGGAAAAAACCTTAAGAATTAGCAAATGGGCTGTAAATTATTAGAAATAATGGCAGATGGGTTGTACGCTGTTTTCCACAGATTTGAGGCTTTCCTAAAAAGGTTGGCGCTAGCGGTGTTGTTGGATGTCCATCCAGCGGCCGTCGTCTTCATCAATCTCTGCTCTTCCTGCTCGGCCCGCTCAAACAAGCGCCCGGCCCATTGTCTTGCTGCGCAGTGCCTCACCGCCCACCATACTCCCATCTTGGCCTAGCCATCCCTCTACTCACCCACACTGCTGTTATTCTCCGTGACGGCGGGCGAACTAGTAAACCCTCGTGCGGTCGTACTCCCCTCGCGTGTGAAACAACTGCCGAGTCTTCCCTGCCTCCGTGTCGTTCCTTCCTAGGCCTGCCGTCGTCCACCGCCACTGGTGCTCTCGGTGCGGCCTGGTCAACGTGGTCAACAACCGACATGCATCTGAAGTGGGTATGCGTGGAGGCCGACAGCTGGGTCCACGGCCGCACACAAGAAATGCCTCCTTATTACGTGCAAAATAATGATTCCTCCACGACATCGAGGACCCACCAAAAGGGCCTTTGTATTTAGCGAAAAAACGTTACGCTTGACAGCTCGGACCCACCAGCTATATCTTCGCACGCAAGGAAGTGCCTCCTTATTACGCACACAAAAATGAATACTCCCCCATTGGCTGGGACCCGGTATAGTGGCGAGGCTGACTTGTGGGCCTACTAAGTTGGCGGGGACGGAGGGCTTTGTCAACTTAGTCAATATGCGATTCTAGCTCCGGTGATAAATGCGATGTGCATCCAACGGCCGTAGTGCTTCTTCAACCTCTGGTCTTCTTGCTCCAGCCGCCCAAACCAGCGTCGGTCGTGCCTCGTGGTCCTGCCTCCCGTGGCCGGCTGCGATGCGGCGGAGGCCTCACGCCCCCTACTACTCCCACCGCTGGCCAGGCCATCCCTCTACTAACCCACACCCCCTATTATTCTGCGGCGATGGCAGCCTCACGCTGCAGCGAACAAGTGAACCCTCGTACTCCTCTACGCGTGGGCATCCTTTGCGCGTCTTCCCGGCTCGCGTCGTCCCCTTCCTAGGCCTTGCCGCCGTCCACCGCCACTGGTGCTCTCGGCGTGGCGTGGTCAGCGTGGTCGAGAATGGCTTCCATCGGACGTGGTTGTGACGTGGAGAGGTGGCAGGTGGGTCCTGACGCGACAAGGAAGTGCCTCCTTATTCGCGCAAAATAATTATTCCTCCACGATAGCGGGGACCCACCGGACGGGCCACCATATTTCGCGAAAAAACGTTTCCCCACATTGCTGGGACCCACCAGCTACATCTTATACGCAAGGAAGTGCGTCCGGGCAAAAAAATATGATTCGCCCCACGGCTGCTGGGACCCACCAGCTACATCTTAGCGAGCAAGGAAGTGCCTCACGGTCGGGACCCACCTGGTGAAGCGTCGTGGGGTTGTCATTCAGTGGCGAACATGTATGTACATCTTGGTCGTTGTAGAGGCATGCGCGTGTCGTAGTAGAGGCGCATACGTAGCATGTACTCGTGCATACAGCGGCGATGGTGCAAGAAAGAAAATACGACCCGCGTCACGTACATACGGGCTGGGTCTCGAAGCGCCTACCGCGCGCATATGTACATGGCTGGGTCGGAGCGGAGAAACAGCGTCTCGTCGTGTTCATGGGGAGCCAACCGGCTAGGTCGGAGCGGAATGCGTGGTCGTGTTCGCCGGGAGGTCTTGGGCCGGAACATGCGATGGAAGCGAGGCTGGCATACCGCTGGGAAACAGCCTTGTGTTCGACCGGCCACATTCAAAGCAGGATCCTATTGATCGTTAAGGGCTGGCGTACCGCGAAGCGAGAAGCGGACCTCATCACGGTCGAAGCAGGGGTCTGTTGATCGGGAGGGTGTGGCGTGCCGCAAAATGGGCCAAGCGGACTTGTGTTGGGCCTTCTGGTCGAAGCAGGAGTCTGTTGATCGGGAGGGTGTGGCGTACCGCCAAAGCGGACGAATCGGACTTGTGTTGGGCCTTCGGTCGAAGCGAGGTCATGTTCGCCGGAGGGTGTGGCGTGCATAAGCAGGACTCAAGGGATCTGTTCATCTCCACCGTCGACCTCCTCCGGCCTCCACGGGCTACCGTCGACCTCCTCCAGCCTCCACGGGCTCTTGTTCATCCAGCCACCACCGCGCGCTACTCCACCGGCTATTGTTCAACCACCCCTCCACGGGCACCCCTCCACTGTCTACTGTTCATCCAGCCCTCCACACCACGGGGTCCTTTTCAACCACCCCTCCACCGTCTACTGTTCATCCAGCCCTCCACACCACGGGGTCCTGTTCATCCGGAGAAACGCGCCACCGCTCCTTTATTCATCCAACCACCCCCCGCAATGCTCACTTGTTCATCAATCGATCGGCTTGATTAGCAGCGATAGCGAAGAATCGCTCCATCGAGTTCGATTAACAGCCATCGATCAATCGCTCGGGTTCGATGTAGCGTAACTGCGATTCTGTCGCTTCGGGTTGATTAGAGCCCAACGCCTCGCTTCGGGTTGATTAGAGCCAACGCCTACACACGCAGCAGCGTACATACGAGAAAGCAGCGCATCGCTCGGCCCCGACCTTCCACCGTAACCGGCAACTCCCGAAATTTTCCTCCCCTCGCTTCTACCACGGTTTTTCCGTCATGGGCGGCCCAAAGAATGTCATGCAGCTGCGTCTCCGGCCGCCGGGCGAAAAGCCCATTTTACATCATGATTTTTTGTCATAGAACTAGGAGCCCACCACATCTATGATGATCTGGGTTTTGTCACAATTATCGTCATAGAAGTGTCATATGTATGATGAAAAAAAAAATTCGTTCGGCCCAAAATGTCACGGATGTGTCTTTTTTGTAGTGTTCTTTGTGGAATCAATTCAACTTTATCATTAGGAACAACAGTAACACATCCCTTCTTTGGGACACAATGAACATGACTTACCCACTGACTATCAGCAACGGGATAAACTATACCTGCCTCCAAAACCTTTAGTATTTCTTTTCTTACCACTTCTTTCATCTTAGGATTCAACCTTCGTTGATGATCACGAACCAGTTTGGCATCTTCTTCCAAATGCCCTTAAGATCATCAAGAGTATATCCAATAGCAGCACGGTGCTTCTTCAGAGTTTTCAATAATCTCTCTTCTTCATGCTCTGAAAGGTTAGCACTAATAATAATAGGATATATTTTCTTTTCATCTAGATAAGCATATTTAAGATTATCGAACAGCGGTTTAAGCTCAAACACGGGATCACCTTTGGGTGGAGGAGGATCCCTAAGTTTCAACAGCAAATTATGTTTGAGAATAGGTTCTGTTTAAAGAATACTTCATCTATTTCCTTCTTTCATTCATAAACATATCATTTTCATGGTCTAGCAAATAATGTTCTAGAGGATCACTAGGAGAATGCGGCAATAGAAGCAAGACCAATCATTTCATCCTTACTAGGAAATTCTTCTTCACGTTGTTGTTTACTAAATTTAGAAATTAAACTCATGAACCATATCATCCAAGCCAATAGTAACAACATTCTTTCTGCAGTCTATCTTAGCATTAACGGTGTTCAAGAAGGGTCTACCAAATATAATTGGACAAAAGCTATCTTGTGGGGAACCAAGAACAAGAAAATCAGCAGGATATTTAGTTTTCCACACAAGACTTCAACATCTCTAACAATTCCAAGCTGGCGATATAGTATCTCTATTGGCAAGTTTAATTGTAACATCAATATCTTCTATCTCGGTAGGTGCAATTTCATGCTTAATTTCTTCATACAAGGTAATAGGTATACCACTAGCACTAGCACCCATAAGCATAAGCCATGATAACAATGATCTCCTATTTTAACAGAAATAACGAGCACGCCTACCATAGGTCTATGTTTATCTTTAGCACAAGGTTTAGCAATTCTAGCAGATTCATCCATAAAATTGAATAACATGCCCGTCAATATTATCAGACAAGAGATCTTTAACAATAGCAACATTAGGTTCTACTTTGACTTGCTCGGGAGGTGTATAAGTTCTAATATTGCTTTTACGAACCCTTTGTTGAAGCTTTAGCATGATCCTTTATTCTAACAGGGAAAGGTGGTTTCTCAACATAAGAGGTAGGAACAATAGGATCATTGTAAGTGACAGTCTTTTCTTCAACTTTAATAGGTGCAGCTACTTTTACTTCTATGGGAGGATGATATTTAAACTACTTCTCCTTGGGAGATCAACATAAGTAACAAAAGATTCACGAAAGAAGCTACTATCTCGAGTCAAGTCCATATTTAGTGCTAAACATACGGAAAATATCGGTATCCATAAAAGATTTAACACAATCAAACTTAGGTATCATACGACTCCTTACCTTCGTCGAGATCCCAATCTTGAGTTGCGTTTAATTCTATCCAATAAATCCCATTTAAATTCAATAGTCTTCATCATAAAAGAGCGAAGTATCGAGCATGGTGCGATTGTTTTGAAAGCCGAGCATAAAGATTTTGAATAATTGTTTCTCTTGGGAGCTCATGATTGGGGCATGAATACAACATTGATTTAAGCCTCCCCAAGCTTGGCGATGCTTTCTCCTTCACGAGGCCATAAATTATATATATAATTGCGATCACGATGAACAAGATGCATAGGATAATACTTTTGATGAAATTCCAATTTCAATCTTCTATAGTTCCATGATCTCGTATCATCACATAGCCTATACCATGTCAATGCATCTCCCTTCAAAGATAAAGGGAAGACCTTCTTCTTAACAACATCATCGGGTATACCTACAAGCTTAAATAGTCCACAAACTTCATCCACATATATTAGGTGCTCATCGGGATGCTTTGTTCCATCTCCTACAAAAGGATTAGCTAGCAGTTTTCCATCATACCGAAGGAAATTCAAAGGAATATTTTCATATTCATTTTCAGTAGGTTCATTAGGTTGAGGAGCAACTCTTTGCTCTCTTGGTCGGGGTGAAGATACCCGAACAAGCCCCTCAGAGGATTACTTTCCATAGTAACAAGTGACGATGTAAATTTCAGCACACTATACAAAGTTTTCCTTACCAAATTCCACCTACCAAAGGCGCTTCACTCCCGGCAGCGGCGCTGAGAAAAAGTCTTGATGACCCACAAGTATAGGGGATCTATCGTAGTCCTTTCGATAAGTAAGAGTGTCGAACCCAACAAGGAGCAGAAGGAAATGATAAGCGGTTTTCAGCAAGGTATTTTCTGCAAGTACTAAAATAAGTGGTAACATATAGTTTTGTGATAGGATAATTTGTAACAAGCAACAAGTAACGAAAGTAAATAAAGTGCAGCAAGGTGGCCTAATCCTTTTGTAGCAAAGGACAAGCCTGGACAAACTCTTATAATAGGAAAAGCGCTCGCGAGGACACATGGGAATATCGTCAAGCTAGTTTTCATCACGTTCATATGATCCGCGTTCGGTACTTTGATAATTTGATATGTGGGTGGACCGGTGCTTGGGTGCTGTTCTTACTTGAACAAACATCCCACTTATGATTAACCTCTATTGCAAGCATCCGCAACTACAACAAAAGTATTAAGGTAAACCTAACCATAGCATGAAACATATGGATCCAAATCAGCCCCTTACGAAGCAACGCATAAACTAGGGTTTAAGATTCTGTCACTCTAGCAACCCATCATCTACTTATTACATCCCAATGCCTTCCTCTAGGCCCAAATAATGGTGAAGTGTTATGTAGTCGACGTTCACATAACACCACTAGAGGCTAGACAACATACATCTCATCAAAATGTCCAGCGAATACCAAATTCACATGACTACTAATAGCAAGACTTCTCCCATGTCCTCGGGAACAAGCGTAACTACTCACAAAGCATATTCATGTTCATAATCAGAGGGTATTAATATGCATATAGGATCTGAACATATGATCTTCCACCAAATAAACCAACTAGCATCAACTACAAGGAGTAATCAACACTACTAGCAACCTACTAGTACCAATCCGGACTTGGAGACAAGAATTGGATACAAGAGATGAACTAGGGTTTTGAGAGGAGATGGTGCTGGTGAAGATGTTGATGGAGATTGCCCTCTCCCGATGAGAGGAGCATTGGTGATGACGATGACGATGATTTCCCCCTCCCGGAGGGAAGTGTCCCCGGCAGAACAGCTCTGCTGGAACCCTAGATTGGTTCCGCCAAGGTTCCGCCTCGTGGCGGCGGAGTTTCGTCCCGAAAGGTTGCTTCTGATTTTTTTTCTCGACGAAATACCTCATATAGAAGAAGATGGGCATCGGAGGGCCACCAGGGGGCCCATGATGTAGGGGGGCGCGCCCAGGGGGGTAGGGCGCGCCCCCACCCTCGTGGCTAGGTGGGGCCCCCTCTGGTGAACTTCTTCCGCTGGATATTTTTTATTATTTCCCTAAATGACTTTCGTGGAGTTCCAAAATTTTGTAGTTGTGCAGAATAGGTCTCTAATATTTGCTCCTTTTCTAGCCCAGAATTCCAGCTGCCGGCATTCTCCCTCCTTATGTAAACCTTGTAAAATAAGAGAGAATAGGCATAAGTATTGTGACATAACGTGTAATAACAGCCCATAATGCAATAAATGCCGATATAAAAGCATGATGCAAAATGGACGTATCAAGGAACAATAGAAACGGGAAGCTAGATAAAGGTGTGTGCGATTGTGGGCATACGCTTTAGAAGGATTAAGCTGTTTGCGATTAGGCAACATAACGAAATGGGTCGGCCGGATCAAAGTGTGCGCGATTGATGGCATACACTTCACTGCGGATGAACAATTTGCGATTTGCCACAACAAACTGAAACAGTTAGATAGATCAGCGTGTAATGCGATGAGCGGGCACACACATTCTAATTGAAAGAAGCGTCGCGATGGTAATAATGGCGCGCGGTTGTTGGAAAAAGGCGTGTCTTGACATTGCCTATTGTGGTGCAGCCTATTGTGCAAAGCGCCACGTCACGCGGCCAGAAAGGCGTCGTGCCCATACTCATATACGGGAGTAGTGCGCACTTATAACTATCGATAAATTTTGAGCATGCGTCCGTCACATTCAAATTGCATACCTGTTCACACCGATCAAAACCTAGCGGTTTCCCACTTAGGGCGTATTACTACTCGGTTATAAATACTACTACTCCAAGATGATCCACAAAACAAACAAGTCATTCATCGCCGTTCCTTGCATCGCCATGGCGAGTGAGTTACGGGTCGAGATTGCCACCGGGAGATGCAAGCATGGAAGCGGAAGCACGAGAGATGTCCGCCTCACCGTGAGCAGCGATCGGCATGTCCGTCGCACGGCCGTAGCAGCACAGAGGTCATGTCGTGCCGCTGAAGCACCCCTGCCTTGTGGGTCCCCTGGACCTCCACCAACCTCAACTCCAACTGCATATATTCATGTTCGGGGAGAAAAAAATCAGAGAGAAGAATTCATTGCGTTTTATGATACGGAGCCGCTGCCACATCCTGTTCTTCATCGGGAGGGCAGATCTGGAGTCCGTTTGGGGCTCCGGAGAGGGCAATCCGTCGCCATCATCGTCACCAACCTTCCTCCATCACCAATTTCATGATTCTCACCGCCATGCGTGAGTAATTCCATCGTAGGCTTGCTGGATGGTGATGGGTTGGATGAGATTTATCATGTAATCAAGTTATTTTTGTTAGGGTTTGATCCCTAGTATCCACTATGTTCTGAGATTGATGTTGCTATGACTTTGCTATGCTTAATGCTTGTCACTAGGGCCTGAGTGCCATGATTCCAGATCTCAACTTATTATGTTTTCATGAATATATTTGTGTTCTTGATCCTATCTTGCAAGTTGTAGACACCTATTATGAGTTATGATCCGCATACCCCAAGGTGACAATAATTGGATTCTTTCCGGTGATTACCGTAGTTTGAGGAGTTCATGTATTCAGTAAGTGATAATACTTTGGTCTGGTTCTCTATTAAGAGGAGGCCTTAATATCCCTTAGTTTCCATTAGGACCCTGCTACCACGGGAGGGTAGGAAAAAAGATGTCATGCAAGTAATTTTCCATAAGCACGTATGACTATATTCGGAATACATGCCTACATTATATTGATGAATTGGAGCTAGTTCTGTGTCACCCTAGGTTATAACTGTTGCATGATGAATGCCATCTGACATAATTATCCATCGTTGATCCATTGCCTACGAGCTTTTCACATATTGATCTTTGCTACGTTACTTTGTCGTTGCCACTATTACAATTTTTACAAAACTGCTACTGTTACTTTTCCCACCGTTACTGTTACTTCCATACTACTTTGCTACTAAATACTTTGCTACAGATATTAATTCTTTCAGGTGTGGTTGAATTAACAGCTCGGCTGCTAATACTTGAGAATATTCTTTGGCTCTCCTTGTGTCGAATCAACAAATTTGGGTTGAATACTCTACCATCGAAAACTGTTGCGATCCCCTATACTTGTGGGTTATCAGCTACCGAGGAGGCGTCCAAGTTGGGTACTTCAGGCTCTTCAAAGCATATCCGAGGTGCTCCTTCGCTCCCCAGGCAGTCATGAGTTAACCCCAAATAGCTAGAGTGCAGCGCTCCTTTGTCCTCCCATTCTGACCGAAGATTAGGTGCCTCGAGTACATAACTTCGCACTTAAAATTCCATGGAGGTTGTGGAGCACAATACTATGACACACTGCTCAGCTTAATTGAACAGTGGCCTTGCTACCTCGTGGACATATACTAGGCACTATAACAAGCCTGGCAGGAAGGGCTTCAAAAACATCATTTAGTTGTTAATCAGCGGCTACCTGTTACAACCTCTTCAAAGGACCCGCCACTCAAACACATCAAGCATAGCAATGGTGAAGTAGTGTGCAGCACGGGTAAACCTTGGAATGGACAAGGAAGAGATGGTAAACAGCATGGAGGCACAGACGTGCGGCGGGGCCAAACAAGGATGCTTAAACCCAACTTCAGATGCCCTATGTAAACCTTCGACCTCTGTTATTTTCATGTATCTTTTAAGTTTCTTTTAAAACTAGGCTCGTGCAGCTTGACCTTATAAATCAAAGTAAAGAAAAATTTTACGGTGCGTCGTACAACGATTAGTGTATTTTTTCTCTTTTACGCTTATGAGCGAAGACAAACTTTCATGATACAATGTCTCTAGGACTAATCGGCTTTCACGGGGCCTCGGACTCAAAGCGTGTCAATAGCATTATTCGGTATTCACATCAAAATACCGGTGTCTCGGATATTGCAGTATATGCATCAGTTTTGAAATCATGTCTTTGGTCAATAGTTAGGTCGCCCGGTGATACGTCTCCAACGTATCTATAATTGTTGATTGTTCCATGCTATTATATTGTCCATCTTGGATGTTTTACATGCATTATTATGCTATTTTATATCATTTTTTTGGGACTAGCCTATTAACCTAGTGCCAAGTGCCAGTTGTTGTTTTTCCCCTTGTTTTTGTCTTTTACAATAAATCAATACCAGATGGAGTCCAAACGGAATGGAACTTTTCAAGGATTTTTCTTGGACCAGAAGACACCGGGAACCTTGAGAGGGGGTCAGAGGGGCCACCAGTTGGCGACAAGATCGGGAGGCGCGCCCTAGGGGAGCGCCCCCTAGGCTTGTGGGCACTATGATGCCTCTCCAACCCTAACTTTTGCTCTATAAATACCCAAATATTCCCCGTATACCAGAGGGCACAGCTAAAATACTTTTCCGCTGCCGCAAGTTTTTGTCCTCGTGAGATCCCATCTGGAGACCTATTCTGGTACTCCGCCGGAGGGGGATTCAATCACGGAGGGCCTCTACATCAACATTGATGCCCTTTCGATGATGTGTGAGTAGTTTACCATAGACCTATGGGTCCATAGCTAGTAGCTAGATGGCTTCTTCTCTCTCTTTGATCTTCAATACAATGTTCTCCTTGATGTTCTTGGAGATCTATTTGATGTAATATTCTTTTGTGGTGCATTTGTTGAGATCCCATGAACTGTGGCTTTAGATATCGTCATAACTTTGTGCTTTTATATTAACTACTTAACAGTAATTTGTTTACCCACGTATGCATTCTTTCAAGAAAGAAGCACATCATCAAAACTATGGCCCCCGGGTCTATTTTTATCATATTATTTCCAGATCTATAAAACCCAAAACCCAACAACACCTTGCTGAAATTTATCTACCTTTACCTTATTTTGCACTTTTATTTATCTTTTATACCTATCCCTACCGGATCTCATCCTTGCAAGTAACCGTGATGGGATTGACAACCCCTTTATCACGTTGGGTACAAGTGTTTGTGTAGGTGCTATCATTGGAAACTTGTGTGTTCCTCCTACTGGATTGATACCTTGGTTCTTAACTAAGGGAAATACTTATCTCTACTTTGCTGCATCACCCTTTCTCTTCAAGGGAAAAACCAACGCAAGCTCAAGAACTAGCAGGAAGAATTTCTGGCGCCTTTGCTGGGGAGGATCTACATCAAGCCTACCAAGTACCCCTCATAAACTCACATCTCTTGCATTTACATTATTCTCCATTTGCCTCTCGTTTTCCTCTCCCCCACTTCTAAAATGTTTTCAGAAAAACACAAAAATATTTGCCTTTTTATTCGCCTTCTTTCCGTTCGTCTTTTCGTTTGCTTTTTGTTTGTTTCACTACAAAAAAAAATACACTTCCGTGATGATACGTGTTTGTCACAGTAGGTCGCGTTTTTTGTCATGCATGTACATCCATGACAAATTTATGACAGAATCAAGATAGTCATACCTGTACTGTCGTAGAAGTGTTCCATGACATTACCAAAATTATCATCATGAAAGTGTCCACTTCCATGACGATAAATCATGCGTCATAGAAGTGCTTTCGTCAAAGGTGACCGACACGTGGCATCCACCGTAACGGAACGCCGTTAAGCTATCGGGTCGGATTTTGGATCCGATAACCCGTTAACAGCCATGACCAATGCCGATTTTCCACGTGTAAAATTCTCATTTGCTAACGGATCCACGTGTCAGCTCCGCGTTGGCACAGGTGTCACTCCTCCAATGGTCGAGATGGGCCTATGATATGTTGACACATGGACCAGCCCAAAAGTGGCCCACAAAGTTTAAATGGGCCGGCCCAACTGAAGGCCCATAAGATTTAGCGGACCATAATGGGCCGGCCTAGCTAAAGGCCCACAAAATTTAGCGGACCATAATGGGCGGCCCGACTAAAAGGCCCACAAGATTTTGCGGACCACAATGGGCGGCCCGACTAAAGGCCCACAAGATTCTGCAGACCATAATGGGCCGACCCAGCTAAAGGCCCAACATTCTCTGTCAAATCGGCCCGTCAACGGCTTGGTCTAAACTTGTGATCAATGCGGCCCATGGTCACTTACATCGTTAACGATCGCTATGTAATTGGGCGAATTACGGCCGGTGTATTCCTACTGTTAAAGGTCCGGCTTCATTTGGGCCCATTTACACGCCGTCAAAACTTTCGGCCCATAAACGACCGTGAAGGATTTGGGTCATATTCGGCCATGTCTGTCATTCGGCCTGTTAGTGGCCCACTATAGATTTGGCCCACTTTCGGCCTGTTATCATTTTCGGCCCGTTAACGCGGACGTGAACCATGGGCCATATGTATTAACGTCGGATCGGGCCCATTAACGGCCCATATAAAAATAGCGATAATCTAGCCGACCGAAGTTCGGCATGTTAAAGGCCGTGTATTAGGTCGGCGCATTTACGGCCCGTCCGAATTTCGGCCTGTCAAATATCTGCATCGTAAATGGGCCACCATTTCGGCCTGCTAAGTCCACTGGGTTATTTGGCACAATGAGGGCCCAATCTCACTTTCGGTCTATTAAAGGCCCATGCTTTTTAGGGGCTCGACATATTTACACCTATAAACGGCCTACTTTTACTGAGGGCCCAAATTATGTTTAGGCCTGTTAAAGGCCCACTATGGGCACAGGCCTACCAGAAAAATTTGAAAGCTTATGCTAATTTATGCCCAAATATTTTTAGTGGGCTACATGCCAATTTCGGCCCGTAATCGATTACGGCCCAATTGGAATGGGCCCGACAAATGTTGGAATGTTGGGCTCCTACGAAGCTTTCGTCCGAATACATTACTAAGATAAACCTACACTATACAAAAATAGCGTCATAATTCTGCAGCTGTGGCGGCATCATAAATGTTGTATCACAACAAAATAAATTCAATCATACAACAAAAGGCTGTTGGCATAAAGTTTACTGATCCTTCGAGATAAAAGCACCATCGGATGTATAGAAGCACAGATCATTTGACATGAGTGCTAATGTTTGAGTGTAGAATCGATGGAGCACCACGATCTCCACCTTTTTCCGCCATTTCTCTTCAACAACGAATCGAATGTCGATAGTCGGTTTCAAAACCATTCATATCTTGACGGCATTTCTCAACCACTATTCTTGTTTCGAAACAACGTCCATTAGGGATTGGACTTGTGTGCGGAGCACGATATATCACTCATCTAGCAGGAAGATTTTGTTCGATGGCGATTTGGGCGAGGTTACCTTGACAACCAACCCGAATTACGCAGGAAGGTGCTTTTTGCCTTTGTTAGTGGAGAGATCTTGGCCGCTTTGCAGCAAGAGGTGACATTGTGCCTGTAGTAGCCTCGTCACCTTCGGTGGTTGTGGCTGTTCAATCATTTGTTCCATAGCTTCACGAAAGTTTGAACTTGTAGATTAGTGTACCCGGTGAGTTACTAATGAGACAAAAACAAACAAAGTAGGTTAAACATTTATACATAACTTATTTTGGTGAACTCTTGTAATACATTAGCATGTATTGTAGTGCCAACTACATAATAAAATCACTTTGGAACATATGTCCATGTAGCATGCCTCTTGTATTGTCTATTTCCTCACATTCGTTGACATCTAAGGATAAAGAGACATGGTTTAAAGTATGATGAACATAGTATGACATCATTCATATCATGGGCAAACAGATATAAAACAAACATGCTATTTTATCATTGTGTGCATGCGTGAACATAACAACTAGATTACAGATCAAGACCAAAGAATATCCTTCATCTCTTTTAAACCATGTAAAGTGAAATGATACGTTAAGACAACTGTGTATAAAAGTGAGCAGAGTAAGCGACATTGGCTGCAAACCAAGTAGTTAAATGAACACATCACAGTACCAATCAGTTCAAGGCAGGAGGGTAAGGACTTACAACAGCGGCTTGAACTGGTGTGCTCATGCCCTTCATCTTCTTTGGTGTGGCAATCCTTGAAGATTTGCACTGCATTGGTTCAGTTCTTTTTGGTCCGCACGGGCTTTCTGCTGTATTTGGAACAAGTCAATATAGATACGATAATATGGCACAAAAAGAAGGAAGTAGCAGCTATTTACAAGAGCCTCACAGTGTGCAATATAGCTACGAGATCTTGTTGTCTATTGGAATTTCACTTTAGAGCGGTTGGTTTTGTTCTTCAAGCAGTTAGCCTAGAAGAAGATACACTTGTAAGGCACATACATAAATACAAGTTCAATATGTGGTGCGATCAAATACATATAGCCTACGATACTTTGGATCGGACCAATGTTTAACGAGGGCTATCTAGTCTTCATCGTAATATATTCCTTTGGAGATGTTTGGGCGATTTCATTGTTAGACTTGCCTTCAAAGTGAGATTTTCTAAGGTGGTACCGATCTTGTCGCAGAGCGGTGAAAAACATGAGTGCATGCTTGTTTAGTTTCATCATCTTCGGATCAACTTGAACCTCATCTATTGAAAAAGAAAGTGAGTCTTATTAGGAGGAAGCTAGAAAGTATGGGACGAGCAAGACAATATTACTAATTGCGATGAATAACATTACTTACGGATAAATGGTCAAGGAAGGTGTTAAACTGGGTATTGTCTTTCTCATTCTGTCTTTGGATCCACGTTGGGAGGATACGCGCATGACACCTAACGGCAATGGCTGCCTCGATACTAACTTGGCTGACTCTGCAGCATCCGTGGCCTTTTTAAACCTGCCTCAAAATGGATCTCCAATCTTCCTCCTTTAGATTTTGTTAATCATCAAACATTATCCACGATGTACATTTCGCTTGCGCCATGGTGCTAGTTCAACAACGAATATGGAAAGTGTTAGTGTACATCAAGCGTGAGAGTACATATAAAGGAGCATGCAAGCGCAACTTGACTCGGTTAGGTACCGTCTTGGTGTTGATGCTCATGAGGTTCATCTGATCTTGCCAAGTCATGTTGTGTCAGCGATTGCTTGAAGTAGTGTTAGGTGTGAAGGCAGCTTGGGGCGGCGTTCGAACAAGCGAGCGAGTAACTGGTTGAGATCTTTGTACAGTTGAAGCGGATCTGCAGCTGGTGGAGCGGTGATCTTGTGTTTGTAGATTTAGCGGTGGACTTGGACCTTCTCTTTGCACTATAAGTACCAGCAGAATCTCGGGCGAGCCTTTTCCATTTCACCCGACGAGTAACAACACTCCCTACTATATTATTTTCCTTGCTCTTTTTTGACTTTGCCATGTCAAGCTATACCCACAACACAAAAGAATAAAATCACTCTTCAGAGCTCATTGATGCATGATACAGACAAGCAATACTTTGATGTAAGACAACCATATGAGGATGGAATATGTAAGAAAAACAGGACGGCATGACATATTCACAGCTACGATGTGCAAACTAAGCAGAAGGATTTTCAAGAAAATAGAAGTAATGCAAGCTAGACACCATATGAAAGATGCAACCAATATTACTCTGCCAAGTTAAAAGTGTCTTGTCATAAGTGGCAATTCGAAAAATTAGAAGCGGTACAACGTAGATATCAATGCAAGATGCAACCACTATCAAACTGCCATGTTAAAAGCATCCAATCATGAGTTACTGATGCGGGATACACAACATCAGTACTTTGATGTAAGAACATGGTATGATAGATAGATGCAGTGTATTCTAGACACAGAAAGCCATGTCATATGCACATGTATAACATATAAACTCAGCAGGTGCAATTTAATCAAAATAGAAGAAATACAGGCTAGACAACATATGCAACATGAAACCAATTATCACACTATCAATTTAGAGCAAGCACTTGCGATGGTGGAGTGCGGGAGATGAACTCATCATGTAGACTTGGGACTTCAACTTCATTAGCAGTAGGAGTGGCAAATCTAGAGAGTCTCTGTTTGCGTCGGTCGGAGTACCACCAACATCCCTAACACTCTTTTCCTTCCTATTTTCGATATTGCCTTATGAAGTCAAAACCACAAGAAGATGAATAAAATTAGCTCTGCATAACTGGTTGATGCATGATACAGACGAACACTACTTTGATGTAAGGCAAGCACAGGAGGATGGAATATATACAAAAAAAGACAGCGTTTCATATTCACACGTACGATAGGAGGATGGAATATGTATGAAAAAATAGTAAGCGGAAGGCATTTCAACAAAATTAGAAGAAATGAAAGCTAGGCACCATATGAACATGCAACCAATATCACTCTATCAGGTAAAAATTGTCTCGTCGTAAATGCCATTTCAAGAAATTAGAAGCAGTACAAGCTAGAAGACAATGCAAGATGCAACCTACATCACAGTCCCAAGTTAAACGTGTCTTATGGGTAAGTGATCGTTGCAGGTATAAATTGTAAACTACGCAGATGCAATTCAACATAATTAGAAGCAATACAAACTAGACATCATACGGAAAACGCAACCACGTATAATAGTTCCAAGTAAGAGCAAGCACCTATGATGGTGGAGTAGGGGAGATGTGCTCATCGTGTACACGTATGTTCTAGAAACAGGAATACGTGTCATATTCATAGGCATTATGTGTAAAGTAAGCAGATGCAATTCAAGTTAGAAGCAATACAAGCTAGACATCATACGCAACATGCAACCACATATAATAGTGTCAAGTTAGAGCAAGCACCTGTGATGGTGGAGTAGGGAGATGTGCTCATCATCTACACAGCTCGTTGTTGTCCAGCCTTGTGTTGTCTTGCGAATCTTGTTGGAAGGATGGCGGAGTAGAATCTATAGATACCCCATGTTTGAGTTGCTCCGAAGGACCACCATCATCCACTGCCGGACTAATTTCCTTCAGATGTAATGATTTTGCATTGTGAAGTCAAATCGATAAGAAAAAGGAATAAAATTCGCTCTTCAGAACTCATTCATGCATGATACTGATGAACACTACTCGGATGAAAGGCAAACACATGATGCGAGGATGGAATATGTATGAAAAACAGGATGGTGTGACATATTCACACCTATGATGTGGTAACTAAGCAGAAGGCATTTCAACAAATTAGAAGCACTGCAAGCTAGACACCATATGAAAGATGCAACCAATATCACTCTGCCAAGTTCAAACTGTATGGCGTTTCAACAAATTAGAAGCAGTATATGCTAGAAATCATATGCAAGACACAACCAATATCACAGTGGCGACTTAAAGGTGCCTTATCATAAGTGACTGATGCGGGATATGCAAGAATAGTAGTCTGATGTAGAAACAGGAACACATGTCATATTCACAGGCATTATGTGTAAAGTAAGCAGATGCAATTCAACAAAGTTAGAAGCAATACAAGCTAGACATCATACGCAACATGGAACCACATATAATAGTGCCAAGTTAGAGCAAGCACCTGTGATGGTGGAGTAGGGGAGATGTGCTCATCATCTACACACTCGTTATTTGTCTAGCCTTGCGTTGTCTTGCGAATCTTGTTGGGAGGATGGCGGAGTAGAATCTGTAGAGAACCTCCATTTCAGTTGCTCGAAAGGACCACCATCATCCAATGCCTTGCCAATTTCCTTCAGCTTTATTGATTTTGCATTGTGAGGTCATACCGACAAGAAAAAGGAATATCATTCGCTCTTCAGAACTCATTCATGCATGATACGGATGAACACTGCTCTGATGAAAGGCAAAGTCATGATACGAGGATGTAATATGTATGAAAAAATGGACGGCTTGACATATTCACACCTATGATGTGGTAACTAAGCAGAAGACACTTCAACAAATTAGAAACACTGCAAGACACCATATGGAAGGTGCAATCAATATCACTCTGCCAAGTTAAAACTGTCTCGTCATAAGTGGCGTTCATCAAACTAGAAGAAATACATGCTAGAAATCATATTCAAGACGCAAACCAATATCACACTGCCAACTTAAAGGTGTCCCATCATAACTGAGTGATGCAAGATACACAAGAAGAGTAGTTTCATGTAAGAACATGGTGTGATAGACAGATATAGTATGTACCAAAAACAGGAAAGCATGTCATATTCACATGTATCATGTGTAAGCTAAGCAGATGCAGTTTACACTAATTAGGAGCAATCTGAGCTAGACACCATATGCAACATGCAACCAGATATCCTGCTTGCCAAGTTAGAGCAAGCACCTTGGATGGTGGAGTAGGGGAGCGGAGACTTGGACCATGTAATGCACTATCAGTACAAGGAGAATCGGTACAGATGCTCCGTTTACGTTGCTGCAGAGGACCACCATCATCGCCTTCCTTACTATTTTCCTTCCTCTTTCTTGATTTTGCCTTGTCAAGTCAAACCCACAAGAAAAAGGAATAAAATTTGCTCTTCAGAACTTATTGATGCATGATACTGACGAACACTACTTTCATGTAAGGCAGCCGCATGATAGGAGGATGGAATATGTATGAAAAACAGGACGGTGTGACATATTGACATGTATGATGTATAAAGTGTAAACTAAGCACAAGGTGCTTGAACTTGTTAGAATCGATGCAAGCTAGAAACCATATGAAAGATGAAACCAATATCACTCTGCCAAATTAAAAGGGTGCCCTAACAAATGTATTTGACCAAATTAGAAGCAATACATGGCAACAGGCTAGAAATAATATGCAATATGCAACGAATAAAGGTGACTCATCGTAAGTGATTGATGCATGATACAGAAGAGATGTAGTTTCATGTAAGAACAAGGTTAACACATAGATGTAGTGTGTACCAAAAATAGGAAGGCATGTCATATTCACAGGTATAGTGTGTAAACTAAGCAGATGCAATTTACCCTAATTAGAAGCATTACAAGCTAGACACCGTATGCAACATGCAACCACATATCACACTGCGAAGTTGGAGCAAGCACCTGTGATGGTGGTGTAGGGGAAGTGTTGTCTTCAGGTACAGAGCAACGTTCAATATCTTCATTTAGGCTTGTTGTTTCTTGAGAATCATGTGGAGAGGATGAAATTGCATTCTTTATAAGAGTATTGTGTCTCATATTAACCCAGCGTATTTGTCTCATCATAAGCGATAGACACAGGATACACAAGAACAGTAGTTTGATGTAAGAACATGGTGTGATAGGCAGATGTAGTATGTACCAAAAACAGGAAGGCGTGTCATATTCACATGTATAATGTGTAAGCTAAGGAGATGCAATTTAACAAATTAGGAGCATTGATGAGGGATACACAAGAGAAGTAGTTTGATGTAAGAACATGGTTAATAGAAAGATGTAGTATGTACCAAAAACAGGAAGGCATGTCATATTCACAGGTATAATGTGTTAACTAAGTAGATGCAATTTACCTAATTAGAAGCATTACAAGGTAGACACCATATGCAACATGCAACCACATATCACCTTTGCCAAGTAAGAGCAAGCACATGCGATGGTGGTGTGGGGAATTGCGGTGATCAACTAGAGAGCTACGTTGACTATCTTCATTTAGCCTTGCTGTTTCTTGAGAATCATGTGGGAGGATGACCTTGCACTCTTTAAGCAGTAGAGGCGTCTCACAAGAACTCCACCGGGTGACTGTCTCATCATAAGTGATTGACGAGGGATACAAAAGAGCATTAGTTTGATGTACGAACATGGTTAATAGACATATGTAGTATGTATCAAAAACAGGAAGGCATGTCATTATCAAAGGTATAATGTGTAAAGTAAGCAGATGCAATTTAACCAAATTGGAAGCAATACAAGCTAGACACCATATGCAACATGCAACCACATTTGACAGTATGAAGTTAAAGCAAGCACAGGATGGTTGTGTGTGGCAATTGAGATCATCAAGCTGAGAGCTACTTTTCTTGTCTCCAATCTGCGACTTTGCACCCATTAGGCGTTGAAGCGCTTCTTGCTTATCTTCAAATTACTTTGGGCGACTTCTGTCTTTTCTTTTTTGCATTCATCAACACCGCGTCAGAGTCTGAAATACCCATGCATAAAAAATAATAGTGTGAGTATGGGTGAAGTGTGTGCACAATTAGTACAATTTAAAGGTAGCAGATAGCAGGTCGGTGAGAAATAAATGACGGGAGACATATGATAGCTCTACAACATGCATGGCACACTCAATTACTACATGATTCTATGAAAATAACAATCGACTGAAATCAAATAGGTCAGTCCATTTTTTCTGCACCGTCTGATGTACAAAGAACGGGGAGATCGCCTTCATCTACCTCCAGCCAGTCAGTGTTGACGATCTTCCTCAAACGCCGGTGACCACCGCCCGATATTCTCCCCTGCCTGCGCCTCCCTCGACCTCACCGCACCGCCGTGCTTGGCACCGCCCCTGCCATCCATTCAAGCCCGCCGACCTCCGGATCGGGCGCAAGCGGTTCCTGCACCCCACACCCCTATGATAGACACCGATGCGCCGCTTCCCCGGGGAACAGGCGGACTAGGTGCTCCGCGCGCCTAAGCGGGTGCTGCTTCTTTTAATTGTGGTTTGACTGACCCTAAATTGAAATCCAAGCGGGCTACTGACCTCTAGCAAAGGTGAAATAGTAAAAGGGAGGAAACCTTGTGCATTTAGTATCATGAAGAAGATGTAGTAAGAAGCGCTCAACTAGTTTCTTTCGTGGGATGAATACGGTGTGGCGGAGACGTAAGATTTGCACGAATAAGGGAAGAGGAGTACCTCTTTACGCTGGCGATGTTGTGTCCTCCTTACATTTTTCCGACGATCTTGTTGTTCGCTGGAAACCAGAAGTTGTGGAGGACGGTGCAGCCTTGGACAAACCCATGGCCAATTTGTTGAGTGTGGTGCGGTGGCCGTCTGTCGGCAGCGGGGAAGAATATCTGAGGCGGCGAACGAGCGGTGTAGCGGGAACAACTCCGGTGCGGTGGGCGGTTGCGACAGTGGAGCCGCGCTTGATGGCGCAGGACGGCGTGGTCGGAGTGGTTCGATGCGGCGCACGTCGGCGTCGGCGTCGTGGAGGCAGCTCTGCCTCGGCTTCACTGCTAAGTCCTTGAGGCGTTGCGGTTGCGGTTGCATTGGACGGCGGCGTCGGGTACGGCTCGGCGTGATGGAGGAGGGCGGCGGTGGATTGGCCACTATGGGGTGGAGGACGGAGGAGGTTGGGGTTTCGCGGCTGGTGGAGAGGGCATTTTCGCGCCCACGGAGTATGAATGGGGAAATGGAGGAGGCGGAGAACTAAGGGGAACAATGTTTGGTTTGAGGCGCGCTTGTTTGAAATTTGGGAAAGTTACAAACTTTGCCCCATCTAAAATTCGGACATATTGCGGGTTGGGGTAGGACAGTCATGTCGGTGTCCCAAATGTGGGCGGGATAGATTTCAGCCCGGCGCATGGGTGTTTAGGCGCCACTGCGTATGAATGCTTCTCGAGGCGGTTGAGGCTGGCGTCTTGGTGAAGTTACAAACCTACCCTGGTTTAGACCTTTGGACATCGGGCCGATAGGCTACACGGGCGAGTCGGGACAGTAATTTCCTACCACCAAAACATTAGTCTCATGGCGGTTTGGGTGACCAGAGGCCTATTTGGTAACCGTTCAATATTTGGGAGCAGAAGCATTAACGCTTTCGGTTCTCTTGAATTGAACTTTCAGGATTTGTCAAACTTCACAAATCTTTACTCTTGAAAATCCTAAAGCTACGATTATTTTGGAATGGAGGGTACATTTTAATATACATTGTACATGAGTATATATTAAAAAATATGCAACTTACCTCAGTTCATGCATGGTTCCAGGTATAATCTCCTTGGTTGCAAAAAAAAAGTTAGATATGCGTATGAATATATATATACCATGTTCAAACTCACAACAAAGATTGATGCCCCCTTTTACATCTGATTTACAAATGCCATTATCTAGGGTTCAAATAGATGAATGCACTTCCTATGAATTGAATCTTGAAACCCCTTTATGTTGAATTTGAAATGTATTTTATTTCATAGCTAGCAATTTGGAATGTATCCATGCAAGTGACAAATGTATAAAGTGCTTCACACTAACAACATGGAGTGCACTAATTAATGTTTATATATGAATTGCAAAAGCATCCATTGCCTGTATTTCAAACGCTCTCACTCTATGGATCGATAATATGAAATAAACACATGCACATGCTAGAATTCAATAGAGTATGGGTGTCGATAGACCGATTTTAGTCCATACGCAATTTTGCAAAATTCATGATCTCATCCAAAAATAATAATGCCATTTATATTTTAATTTAATCGTAGAACCGCCTTTTACGTAGATATCTCTCTATCTAACATAAGTGCACGCACTTTATATGCATCAGCATTTCTCTTTCACACATGCTCACAATCTCCCTCAGGGTGTCGGGGTGTCTCACGCACATGCTCTCTCTGTTTCTCTATCTCTCTTTCTGACTACTATGTACCACTCTTTTCACTAATCTCAGTTGGAAAACACTATTTCTCTCACATGCATATATACACATGCATGGTCTCTACTAGCCCTCTATACGCACATATATGTGCCTACGTGTCTCCAGCACGCACATTATCTTTAGGCCTCTCTACACATTGCCCCCGACACACCTCTCTAATAGTAGTTGGCAGATATGATTTCATCATATCATTCGGTAGGATATCCCTGGCTGTTAGGCTGGATGGTAATACTAGGCAAAGCTTTACCCTAGTTCGGATCGGACCCTTGCAGTTGAAGAAAGAGCCTACTCCTGGTACTGTATATTAGTATTAGAGGTGTGTACAAAGTACACGTGAATACCAGGCATTGTGTGTGTGTGTATACTATCGACGAACTAGCCCCCAAGCTTGTATAACATACTAAGGGCCTGGGGTTACAAATCATATATAGTCGGCTTATCACCAGTGGGGATAGAGTCCTCCGCGACTCTGGTAGCTTCGTGTTGTACGCCGAGTCCTCCACATGGGTCTCTGTATAACACATCTCGGTCCAACCTATATGTGGCGCAGGATGGAACCGACCCATGAGTCTTCATGTTGACCCACCACAACTAGAAATGATGTGCCCACCACACCACACACGCGATCGGCCACTAAGAAAATAAGCATATACAATAGTACAACGGTATCTAGCTCACGATACGTCTCCATATTTTGTTGATGACACTGATGGAATTTGCATTTGATGCGTGCTCCGTATTTTGTTGACGACACTTGCGGTCATTGTATTTGAAGCGAAAGCATGATATGGTCACTGGACTTCATAATAAGCTCATCACGGTCACCACATACATTTTGTCATGCTAACCAACATGTGGTTGGATGGTTAGAGGACAGTGGTTTCTCGAGCCCACCAAGGTTAAAGTCCCGATGCTCGCATTTATCTTGTGTTAATTTCAGTATTTTCCGGCGATGTACGTTCAGTGGGAGGAGACGTTCCACTCGACTACGAGGCACCTATGGTGACTTCGTAAAATCTCAAGATCATATATGCTGGCCCACTCTCTCGAAGGTGTGGCGGCGGACCAGCGATGGGGAGTGGTTTCGGGGAGGGAGGGCCGGCCGCTGGCGGCGGGGCGGCGGTTCGGCCGGTGGTGGCTGGCGGCTCGGGGTGGAGTTTGATGATAAGCTGGAGGCCCTTGATTTCGTATCCAATGGCTGGAAAATCTAATGATGAAAAAGTCGGTCGGTGATGTAGCCTCACCCAAGCGTACACATGCATGCACGCAAGACACGCACGGATGTAGGCGTGCAACATCGACATGTACACATAACATACACGCACGCATCTTTGGCGTGCAAACATCGACACGCATACACATGCACTCACGAACACACGCATGTACGCACCCATGCATGCAACACTGAAACGCACCCTGCACGCGACGCACCCATGCATGCAACACTAAACGCACCCTTGCACGCGACGCAACACTCGCGACGCTGCATGCACACAAAGACACTGCGATGCAAGACACACGCTTAACTACATGAAAAAAGATGACGTCACACTCAATGAACAATCATCGGTTTATGAAATGCCCGCTTCTGACCGCCCTGGGCCACCAAAGGTTCCTCTGCTGTGCGCTGCCTGCGTTGGGTCACTGACATGCAGGCCAGGCACCCAAAGAGCCCACACGTCAGTGGAAGAACGGCGCAGTGTCCTAGGTCAGAGTCGAGGGCGCCACTCGCGGCACGCCCGGCTGAACACGCCTCCGTGCTGCATTCAAATGCCTCCATGAAACCTGCCCGTGTGGAAGCCGAGAAACCCACTCTGGACACACGTCCGTTCATGACCGGGCCTGCGTTAAATGCAACACCGGCCGAGCTCCTCCCGTCCGCCGTCTATTTAATCTCCTATTTAAACGAGGCCAAACGCCGACCAAGATCTCACACCTCCGCCGCTCCCCTATCTCCTCCACCATTTTGTCCACTCTTACAATGGCTTATGAAGAGTAGTTATTCCGCATCCAAACCGGCTGGGTAGCCCGCCAGCTATGAGCTATGCAGCTCGCTGATCCTCCTCCCTCCCCTCGCCCGACGGAGCCAGTTTCCGCCCCAAGCCGGTGCACGGTTCAGCAACTCGCCGCTCCAGGCCAGCTCGATGAGGAGCATCGCACGGGCGTCGTTGCTGCCGTCCACGCCGCCGCCTCGTACTGTGTCTCCCGTTTTTGTGGCCGAGACTCCCATGTCGGCGGCCGCGCCATGCAAGCAGCAAAAGAAGCCGGGTGCGCGGAGAGCGACGAGTCGGTGGCCAGCGCCTCCGCGTCCGCCGCCATCATCAAGGAGAAGTAGAACACGGGAGGCCGCCGCCGCTTGGGTCCCATGAAGGCCACCGCGGAGGCGACGCCGGCGTACACAGCAGGTGTCTTGCCGGATCCTTTTGTTGCGAGGACCTTCGCCGACCCGCATGGGCTCCACGGAAGAGGTCAATGTTAGGATGAACTCGAGCCGGTGCGGCCATGGCGAAGTAGTGGCGGTGATGAACTCGAACCGTGCGGCCACCATCATCTTCGCACCAGCCAATGATATAGTTGGGCAGTGGGGAAGCGAGCCGTCCTTTGCGCTGAAGCATATACCTCCGGGGCTCCGGCAGTCCGGTGATCGTCTTTGCGGACATGAGGAACACAAATCGATCGTGCGGCGACCATTTAGGCCATGTATTATATACCTGTGTTGTCCAGAACTAGCACCGCGTAGTTCATTTGAATGTAATGAAATCCGTCATGTTTGTGTGAAAATCCGGTATTTTATATGATTTCCGTCGTTGTTTATATGAAATACTCCGGTGGTTGCGTGAATGAGTATCAGTTTGTCTACGTGTTTTCATGAATTTCGTCCGGTTGGTTGAGTTGCTGTCATAATGTGTGCGGCTATGGTTGGATGGCGTAATTTGCGGGTCACCGGTCGGTCTGCCGGCGGCTCGGGTGGCGTTGTGGTACAAAAAAACACAGCTCGTGCGACCTCGTCTCCAACGTGCGCGCTGGAGGATGCATGACAGCATGAGCACCCGAGCCGTTCCTCGTTCATCGGTGGCAAAGGCACCGGTGGACAAAAGGGTCGCCAATATTTTGGCTACCCCGGGCAAGATCCAGACAGCCCCTCCCAACAGATTCAAATCCCTCGTTCACCGTGGAATTTTGCCATGTGTTGTTTTCATGGACTAGCAAGATGCTCGTGCATTGCACGGAACATCAAGATGCATTTTTTTACAAACTCCCGCATGCATGCAAGGGATAATTAATGTCCTCCTTTGCTAGTACCACGAGGCAAACACCATTAATATTGCATCGATTAGTGTTAGTGGCCTTGTATATCTGCAAATTGTAATTTTGATAGTGGCCCCTTGTATATAAAAATGGAGGGAGAAATATGAGAGATAAGGTGAGGAGGAGTGGGGCGTGGTGCCGTGGTGGTGATTGGTGGTCGGACTGGGCGGAGGCATGGGGATGGACGGCGCATTATGTCTAGGTTTGTATCTCTCTCACACACACCCACGTAGGTGGGGGACGTGCATGAAGAGAAGAGGTGCACGCATGGCACACGTACTCCCGTCTCTTTCCCAACCACACCCGCGCGGGTACATGGTGGAGCTCATTTATGTACGAAAAAGGCAGCCCACGTGGTAATTTGGCACGTGTACTGGTTGTCCACTTGGTGGAGGGAGGATCGTCTACCACGGGTGAACAAACAAATTGCGACTTGACGCGTTATATTAAATTAAAAAAAGAGGCAAACCATGTGGGGCCTACCTTAGAGGCAAGGCTCTATACACTGGAGTACTTTTGATGTGTCCCGTTAACTCGCAGAACGAGGAGAAACTTGCTTAGTATGCCGTCTCCCCGCCCAGACACGGTGGCTCGTGGGATGAGGTGAAGCTGGAGTACTACTGACGCTTTACGCCCCTCTCCTCGCCCCACGCTTGCATGGTGGCTCAGAGCACGAGGAGAAAATTTTACTACTCCCTCCGTTTACTCCTCGTCCCTACTACGTACTTTGGTTAGTACTCCTCTATTTACTTATAAAAGGCCACTATAAAAAAATACATTTTGCATCTATACAAGGCCACAAATAGTAATCGAGACAAAAGTTACTACTCCCTCCTATCCAGTTTATGGCTCAATTTCAAAATCTCTCCAACCAAGGTAGAGCGGTGAGTGGTCGAATTAATTTCGTAGTTTGCACAAGACGCTGCTTTTTCTCAAGAAGTTATGTTTACCGAGGCATTAATTAGAACAAATGCATGAATGACCACTAAATTTCCATGAACTTGTACATGCATTGGTTAGTTTCCTCTTGACGCTATGCCGCGTCGGTGATCTAACACACCTCGAAATCCAACATGTAATGGTACTACTACTAGTATAGTACTAGAATTGAGACTTATCAAACGGAAAAACGAATGTTTTTTAGATAAGCCCTATAAACCGTAGTGGGTACATACTCCGTAAAAACAGATTTTTCCAAAACTAAGTCGCTCCCTTTCATGAATTCTGTAGTATACTCCTCCGTCAACGCTCCCTTTCATGAATTCTGTACTTCCTGTCACCGACATGTGGGACATATAGCAACCGGGTTGACGTGTCAAGCACCAAATAACAGTGCAGAACAGCAGGGGGGATGCACCCCACTCGTACCGGCCTAGTGTTAGTAATGAGCAATGAGACGTCAAATCACAATGCCGCACCTTCCCAGACGGACAAAGCAACCATTATTTCACACTTCGGTTCGACATCATCTCAAACCACATACTAGTATTGCTTCTGCCTCAAGAGGGACACGTGCATCGCCTTGGTACATCATGACACATGGGACCGCATGACAGGCCATGCTCCCCCGCCGATCGCTGGGTAAAATCACCTCATTTTTACTATACTTCCTCTGGATCGGTTTACTACATGGCATGCACGTCGTTCTAGGTTGAGAATTTAACTGGCTATATATATATATATATATATATATATATATATATATATATATATATATATATATATATATATATATATATATATATATATGTGTGTGTGTGTGTGTGTGTGTGTGTGTGTGTGTGTGTGTGTGTGTGATGTGTGTGATGTACGCTAGCCTTTTAAAAATGTATACTTTTGTACAGTAGTACTCCACTATCGATGGATTGCGCCATGGAGCAAAAATTGATTTTTTTTAAAAGGTGGTACATATAGAGAGCGCTCGTCGCCAAATTATGCATATAGTACTATTAAAAAGCTAGTACGTGCTTAATTGGGGTGCTAAATTCTATTAAAGAAATACTAGTACTAGTATGTACATCTTCAAGAGTTAAAGTAACGAGAAGAAACATAACATAGTTCTGTTGGGGCTCAGCACAACACACCCTCAAATTAAACTAAGCACACCTGAAATTAAACTATGCAACTAATCCGGTAGACACTACATTAGAAGTTTAGAACCGCCATGAGCAACAACATCGCCACCTTACTCGGAGTCCTCGTCCACGCCCCTCGACTTCGTCCTTGTCCCTCTTCCTCTTGGCCGATACTTCTTTGCTTGAACCGCCAACTTGGTTGTTGCTCTTCATCCAACCCTTGTAGATATTGAAACAAAGGTAGCCATCCATTGCAATGTAGTGGATGTGGTCTATATCTAGTACATTCCGCTGCCATGCATGATGATGAAACGTGTAATGAGGTTTCTCCAGTTTGCAGTACGAAGGATGAACCATGGCTCCTGCCAGGGTCAGCATTGAGGGCTGACTAGAGGGCACCAGCCGATTCTTCTGGAGGTCGAAAGGGTTGCCTAAAACGAGGCCTATCCGACGCAGGACTTCTTTGTCGTTCTTAAAGTCTACAGTAACAAATTTGACTGTTTTGTCCTCGAGGAAGTTCTTAAAATCCTGGCACTCAACGTCAGCATGGCATATGTGGTAGACCAAGCAAACCTTATGTACGCAAACCTGGATCACGGCGGGCTTCTTCCTCTCTCCGTCCTTTAGATCCTTCTCTTGTCCCAGGACTATGGTGTACTCAACATCTAGCCCAGTGACCCACTCATCATGTGAGTTTTCGAACATGCGTCTGAAGCGAGAAAGGCATCCTTTCACCATCGCGGAAGTACGGGTGTGGATGACGTCAAACTCATCGCCGGTGATGGTTCTAACCTTGTACTCACCGCCGATCGGGGAGATTTGGGACGCCATGGATTTGGGAGGAGGGTTAGGATTAGTGGAACTATCGTAATGTGAATGGACGGGACGACTAGGAGCGAACCGCCGTAGTATTAAAGGACGTGCAGGAAAGAGTAGGAGCGAACTGCCAGCGTGCGAATGGCGGGGTAGTGGCTTTCCATTCTCCCATGATACGGGCTTTCGAGAGCCCTTGGATCTGAGATCGAACGGTTGCATGGCGTGATTCTAGACCTATGGGTGAATATCCTATCCTAGAGGGTTATTCTTAAAAATTTCAGCAACTTAGCATGCGACCGTTTGATCTCAGATCCAAGGGCTGCCAGCAGCCCGTATCATGGTCGCGCCTACCACGACCGTCGCGTCGCTCGCGTGGTCGCGCCCTTGGAGATTTAACACGGTGCGTTAGGCTATCTGATGTTGGCATGTCATTCATAGTCATCACTTAGTCACTCATACTACAACAAGGTTGGCTATAAGGTTGGCTATAAGTGTATTTTTTTTACTCCTCTCTATCTCTTTCATTGTACTCCCTCCGTCCCATAATATAAGAACGTTTTTGACACTAGCTAGTGTAGTATCAAAACGTTCTTATATAATGGGTTCTGAGGAGTACTAGTATTTATTGCATTTGCCAAGGAGTGACCTCTTCCAATGAAATGGTGTTGCTAAGTTTGCTTCATTTAATTAGCTATAGACTCAAAATTGTCTTTTCACCTAGGTACACGCGCTTAGCACTGCTTTCTTCCTTGGGTCACCAAACTAGTCTCTCTCTTCTTGATTAACTTGCCACATCGACTTTATGCCTATGTGGCAAGCTTAAGCACCTGAGGGAGCAAGTAAGTACAATAGTGTGCTTTACATGGCATTTTTGCATATGTGGAGGAAAGAGAGGCAAGGAAAAAGTGGAGAAGTGGGCTCTCATGCAAGAGCCAGCCTCTACTACTACATGGTGGAGCATTGGGAGAGGCACCTGTATGGAGGTTGAGGGAGTCCTGGATTAGGGGGTGTCCGGATAGCCGAACTATCATCTTTGGCCGGACTCCTAGACTATGAAGATACAAGATTGAAGACTTTGTCCCGTGTCCGGATGGGACTTTCCTTGGCGTGGAAGGCAAGATTGGCGATACGGATATGTAGATCTCCTACCATTGTAACCGACTCTGTGTAACCCTAACCCTATCCGGTGTCTATATAAACCGGAGGGTTTTAGTCCGTAGGACTAACAACAATCATACCATAGGCTAGCTTCTAGGGTTTAGCCTCTCTGATCTCGTGGTAGATCTACTCTTGTACTACCCATATCATCAATATTAATCAAGCAGGAGTAGGGTATTACCTCCATCGAGAGGGCCCGAACCTGGGTAAAAACATCGTGTCCCTTGTCTCATGTTACCATCCGCCTAGACGCACAGTTCGGGACCCCCTACCCGAGATCCGCCGATTTTGATACCGACATTGGTGCTTTCATTGAGAGTTCCTCTGTGTCGTCACCTATAGGCCCGATGGCTCCTTCAATCATCAACAACGATGCGGTCCAGGGTGAGACCTTTCTCCCCTGACAGATCTTCGTATTCGGCGGCTTCGCACTACGGGCCAATTCGCTTGGCCGTCTGGAGCAGATCGAAAGCTACGCCCCTGGCCATCAGGTCAGGTTTGGAAGTTTAAACTACACGGCCGACGTCTGCAGAGACTCGATCTTCGACGGATTCGAGCCGCAGTCAAGCGCGCCCACTATCTCGATGGGCATGATCTAACTCTGCCGCCGAACAGTGTCCTGGAGGCCGCACTATTGTCCGCTCCGACCATTGATTCGGAGCCGATCTCGCCGATCGAGGATGGTTGGTTGGACACCACCTCGGGGGCTGAAATCTCTACGGAGATTGAGCCAAACTCCATCCCTATCCTTTGCAAAGACCGTGACTCCAGGGTGCCGGACTCCTCTCCGGACTCCGGACCCTCCGCGCCCCTGCCAATCGAATCCGATCGGGCGCCAGTCATGGAGTTCACTGCCGCAGACATCTTTCAGCACTCGCCCTTTGGCGACATCCTGAATTCACTAAAGTCTCTCTCTTTATCAGGAGAGCCCTGGCCGGATTACGGTCAGGAAGGTTGGGATGCGGATAACAAAGAAATTCAACGCCCACCCACCGCCCACTTTGTAGCCACTGTCGAAAGCTTAAAACGACGTGCTCGATTTCGACTCCGAAGACATCGACGGTATGGACGACGATGTAGGAGACAACCATGAACCAGCACCTATAGGATAGTGGACAACCACCTCATCCCATGATGTATACATGGTGGATACACCTAAAGGAAGTGACGACGAGGAACAACGGGACACTACGAAGGATAAATCCCTCGAAAAGCAGTCAAAACGGCAACGTAAACACCGTACCAAGTCCCGCCTCGACAAAGACCCAGCCATAGAGCAGGGCGAACCGTGGACGCATTTAACATGCTATCGAGAAACCGTCCAACATGACAACTTGGATAAACAACCCATCCCGGCGAAGATAACAGTCCGGACGATCTCACACCGGACAAATTGTTGGAGCAGAAGAACCTCCACAAAGGCTCGCCGCCACCGTATGCGTAGCCTGAAAAAGGTAGCGTAAGCTCAAAACAGCGGAAGATGCACTCAGAATCAGATGGAGCAAAGTACTCAACACCGTAGACAAATACGGCGATAGTCGCCGAACAAAGAGCTACCCAAAGAGAAAACTACTGCCCGAATTTGATGAGGAGGCCGTAGAGCCCCCACAATCAAAAAGCAAGAAGGCCACCCGGTCGGATGGACGACCCCACGGCAAACAGAGAGCGGCAAACGGCGCCGCACACAAGCCGGTACGCGATCCGCATAAGGATTCGCATCAAAAGGATGGCCCAGTTAGGTCCATCTATGGGCCAATAAAGCAAGCTCTTCAAAGCAATTCAACACGCCAAATATCCGAACATCACGGCACACCCAAATATAGGGGTGCCGCACACCCCCTGTGTTTCACCGATGAGGTGCTGGATCACGAATTCGGTGGGATTCAAACCCGTAAACATAGAGGCATACGACGGAACAATGACCACAGAGTGCGGATTGAGGATTACATCCTCCACATACACATGGCTAGAGGATATGATCTCCACGCCATAAAATACTTACCCTTCAAACTCAAAGGGCCAGCTCGGCATTGACTCAAAAGCCTCCCTGAAAATACCATTGGAAGTTGGGAAGAGCTCGAGGATGCTTTTCGGGCAAATTTTCAAGGGACTTATGTCCGTCCTCCGGATGCAGACGATTTAAGTCATATAACTCAACAACCCGGAGAGTCAGCTCGCAAATTCTGGAACAGGTTCCTCACCAAAAAGAATCAAATAGTCGACTGTCCGGACGCCGAAGCCTTAGCAGCTTTCAAACACAACGTCTGAGACGAATGGCTTGCCAGACACCTCGGCCAGGAGAAACCGAGAACCATGGCCGCATTAACAAGCCTCATGACCCGCTTTTGCACGGGAGAGGATAGTTGGCTGGCAAGATGCAGTACCAGCGACCCAAGTACATCCGAAGTAAGGGATGGAAATGGAAAACCACGATGTAGCAAGGACCAGCGCCGGATTAAGGGAAACGGTCCAAAGAGCGCGGCAGCCAACGCCGGATTCAAAAGCTCATGGCAGAACAATAAAAAACTGCCCCTTAAGGACAATAGCGATTAGCTATCCAACTTAAACAAAATCTTGGACAAGATATGCCAAATCCACAGTACTCCCGGGAAGCCTGCAAACCATACCCACAGAGATTGTTGGGTCTTCAAGCAGTCCGGCAGACTCAACGCCGAACACAAGGGGCTCGACACACCAAGTGAGGATGATGACGAACCTCACAAGCAGAGCACCGAAAAACAAAAGAATTTCCCACAAGAGGTTAAAACAGTAAACTCACTTCACGTGATAAAGGGGAAAAACATAGCGGCGCCCACTAAAATGCGCGCCGCACAATCTACCCCCGCGGAGTCCCAACACTGGTTGTCAAAACCAATCACCTTCGACCATCAGGACTACTCCGAAAGTATCCGGAACGCAGGATGGACTGCTTTGATATTGGATCCTATAATCGACGGATTCCAATTTACACAAGTCCTCATGGATGGCGGCAGTGACATAGACCTGATATATCAGGACACAATCCGCAGGATGGGGATAGACCCAACCAATATTCGCCATAGCAACACCTCCTTCAAAGGGGTAATGCCAGGCCTGCATGCCCATTGTACGGGCTCCTTACTGCTAGAAGTTGTGTTCGGCTCATCCGACAACTTCCGCCATGAAAAGTTAACCTTCCACATCGCCCCATTCGAAAGTAGCTATCAAGCACTACTAGGGCGTGAAGCTTTCGCCCGCTTTAACGCAATACCGCATTATGCATCTCTTACACTTAAAATGCCCGGTCCACGCAGCATCATCTCATTAAAAGGGAGTATTAAGTGTTACTCGAGCACGGAAGAACGTGAGGCTGCCTTGACAGCCCCACACCAATCCGGCTCCACTAATCAAAGCACCTGAGTAGGTCATTCAAACCCGGGACACGGCTAGACGAGTCCGGCACCTACTAGCGGCATACCCCCATACAAGGGGCTACACGCACGTACAACAAGAGACAATAAAGCTCAATTTTATTCACCTTCCAAACCATACTCTGTTTATTTAATATAAAGTACATTTCTCACACGCTATTTTTTTCTTTTCAACTAAGTTCTTCTCTTTTACAGATGAACACCGTGCTACACCCGTCCAGGATACGGCACAATGGAGACACAGGCGCAGACGTGCAGCAGGGACCCATCGCAAGGATTCTTTTCAGATTAAGACCCTGCGTAAACCTTTTTTACTGTCTCTTGTTGATACACATCCCCCGGTTTCTTATTATAACCAAGGAGGAGGCTGGAGTTTTGGCATCGGCCGCACCAGAATTTTTGTGCGTACCTGGACACCAGGGGCTTAGGGCGTTATTCTGCCCGTTTTCATAAAGACCGAATACCTTAGGGAGTGTTCGGCGTCTCGAGTTAGGCCTTATATGCATCATCTCCGAATCATGTCTTTGGTAAAATGTTGGGTTTGCCCTGCCCCATGTTTTGGTACCTTACGTTCCGCTATACCGGCTAAGGTAGCCTTGGGAGAACCACTGCGATTGTGCCCGGTTGAGCTGGGTTGAGCACCTCGATGAGAAAGCTAAAACGGATCACGATATAGCGTGAGACTGGTCAACCACTGATGACCCAGCGGAATGTTTAAAATTCCCCCGTTTTGACGAAGGGCCGTTTCCCGGTCAGGCACATATGCGCCCCGAATTCGGGAGAGCGCGGTGCCCCTAGGGGCTATATAGTAGCCCCACCATCGAGCTCCTATGGCTAAGTGAAAGTGATAAAGCATTATAGTCTGGTTGCCTAGTTTGCTACGCTATCACCTCCTTCACAGGACCAAGACGTTGGATTAAGTGTGAAAATGCGCCTTTTTTGCAAACACACCCGCACTATGTGCGTGGGGGCTGAAGCCGAAGACTGCCATCTTTCAGGTTATATAACACATATACATCAACGGCCGCACAGGAGGCGTTTTAATACTTGAACGCACAAGTATAAAAAGCTCTTATATTATATTGAAACATTGTTTTCACAAATCATACATGTCATTTAAACATAATATCCTTCGAGTCTCTATTAAACGAGCGTCCTGCAGGACTTCCTCAAAATAGTGCTCGGCAGGTACTCGGCTTCTGTGATGCAACATCGGTGGCCTTCATCTCCGCCCAGTATGTCTTGACACGGGCAAGAGCCATCCGCGCTCCCTCTATGCATACTGACCGCTTCATTGCATCGATATGCGGTACCACACCAAGGAACTGCTGCCCTAAGCCAAAATAACTCTTCGGCTGGGGTCCGCCTGGCCACAAATGAGTCATGACATGCTTCATGGCAAGTCCGGATAATCGATTCAGCTCGGCCCATTCGGCCAACCGATCGGTCAACGGAAGAGGACGCTCCCGACTATGGAATTGCGACCAAAATAGCTCTTCCCTTCGTGCCCCTTCCGCCTCGGAAGTGCTCAATCGCGTCGCGGCGCGCCGCCGCTAAGTCCAGATAAGCATCCTCCGAACTCCACAGCTTGTCCAACTGAGCATACTTTGGATCCGTATATTTCCTCCGCAGCAGAAACGGTTTTCCAGCCACAATATCCCCGGCCTAACGCAGCTCCTCCTTTGCAGCTCTCATTGCGGAGCGGGCATCCTTGGCTTCGGCCGTGGCCTTTTTCAGGTCCTCTTGCTCCGCTTGACGTTCTTTTTCAAGAACACCACAGCGGTCGGTAGCATTCTTCAACTTTATGGCCATATCGGCCATTTCCTCTTTGCTTCGACAGTGAGCAGCTCGTTCGGCTTTTAGCTCTTCAGCCGCCCTTAAAGCGGCTGCATTACTATTTCTGGCTTGCTCTTTAGCTCGGGCGAGTTCCGCCCGCCGCTCCTCCACAGCAGCGGCACCACCTGCATTAAGCATACAAGTAGTAAGGCACGGGCGTCAAGCTCCCTTACCAGGCATCCGCGAAGAAGTCGCATACCTTGTGACTCGTCAAACCGCTTATTGACAAGCGCGATGTCCGCATCTGCCTCGTCAAGTTGCCGCTTTAGTTCGGCAAATTCATCATCCGGCTGGCCACGGACGCCCGCCACCTATTTAGGAGCGGCGATATGTTATAATCGAGATTATGATCCCGCACATTGTCAATTCGACAACATACCGAGTCTCGTGGGCTACTATCTATACAAGGGCGCATTCTATATGCATAAGCGTCATAAGGTACATCATTTTTGCGTACCTCGAACCCGTCGGCAAGAAGCTTCGACGGCTTCATGCAATCCGCTCTCAGCGGATGCAATTCTTTCAATCACCGTACCCATTAGCGCACGGTGATCTTCTCGAGATAGCCGCTTCGCCCGAGCAGATCCTTCAGCTCCTCCGACCGCAAGACGCCCGGTTGGCGCGGACCTTCCGGCCCGCCGGACTGGGAAACCCTCCGCAACGACACCTCAGGGTCGTCCGCCTCGCATGAAGGTGCGACAGGTGGAGGCGTTTCGCTCTCCATCATCTCCAGAAGAAGATCCCCCGAAGACGAGCTCTATTGAGAAGGGCTGAGATCCAAACTACAAGGTACAATTTCGGTTATCTTCAGAAATAAATACAGGGATGTTCTTTATTTACAAGACCCCTTCTTTTTACTTACGGCTCGCTGGAGGGCTGATCCCCTTGAGGAAATAGTGCGGCTGGGGTACTTCCCAGCACCGGACTCTCTGACAAAGATTTCTTTCCCCTCTTTGAGGCCTTGACCTCCGGATCTTCCAAAGTGGTCCTCTTCTCTCCATGGAGGGTGGGACTTTTGATCCCTCCTTCCTCGAAAGCCTCCTTCGTGGAGGCAGTTGCTTCCCTGCTCCCCCCTCCGCCTTCTTTAAAAGGCGCGGCCTTCAACATCTTGGTCAGCATGGGATCCGGCGTGGTCTCTGGGAGGGGAGTCGGACACCTTATCAACTTCGCCTTCGCTATCCACTCCTGTTCAAGAAATAGCTCCTTTAAAGGGCAAGTTTACGATAAATGAACGGACAGCCTGTCCGGATACAGGACTACTTACTTGAGTATCTTGGTGATTGCAGCTTAGTCCTGCGTCCTCAGTCAGGTCCGGACACTTCTCTTGTGATCCGAAGAACAGTTTATACATCTCCACGGGCGTCGTACCCATAAAATGTTGGAGAACTCGTGGTCCCTCCAGATTAAATTCCCATAGACGGAGGGGGCGACGTTTGCAGGGCAGAAGGCGCCGAAACAACATAACCTGCGCCACTGCGACCAGATTGATCTCTCTTTCTTGGAGGTCTCGAATATGGCCCTGCAAAAGAGGAACATCCTTGGACGGCCCACAGTCGAGCCCCTTGTTGACCCATGACGCCAGCCGCTGTGGTGGACCTGAGCGGAAGGTGGGAAGCGCCACCCATTTGGTGCCCCTGCGAGCGGTGATATAAAACCACTCGTTGCCACAAACCAAGCTCCTCTTGAAAAGAGCCCTCGGCCACGGGCATCAAGACACTTGCTTATGACCGCCCCTCCGCTTTCTGCTTGTTGCCCTCGATCATCTTGGCTCCACCTTGAAGGTCTTGAGCCACAATCCAAAGTGAGGGGTAATATGGAGGAAGGCTTCACATACGACAATGAATGACGAGATATGGAGGATGGACTCGGATTCAAGTCATGGAAATCCAGCCCATAATAAAACATGAGCCCCCAGACAAAGGGATCCGTCGGAAGCCTAAACCCGAAGGAAGTGAGACACGAACACCACGCCTCGCCGGGCTCGGGAGTGGGAATGACCTGCCCCGAGCAGGCAGCCTATGCGAAATCTCGCCGGTTAGGTACCTAGCGTCTCGCAGCTTTAGCACGTCTTCTTCTGTGACGGAAGAAGACATCCATCGGCCGAGCTGGTCGGAGCCGGACATCGTCGAAGGTCCGAAGCGCCTAAATCTGAAGCTTTGGGTGTTAGAACTCGAAGCGCGAGGCAAACTCGATGGAGGGTGTAAAAAAGAAGAGGGCCTTGGTCTCACTATAAAGAGGTTGAATACCAAGACCCTCCCCGTGGTCGATTAGGACTCGCCTTCGATAGAGGAGGCGTGCCAACGGGCACGGTTGGGTTACCCACGTCCGTATTTGATGAGAATCCCGGAATAAGGGTGCACGATCTACGCTTTGATAAGACGTGCCAAGGAAACCGCCTCGGTAATCGTGCTGAGGTGAACAGTAAAAAACGATTCATATAAAGGCCTGGCCGTGGTGTGATGTCACGCCGCGGAATACGTCAGCAGATCTGTGCAAAAGTTATTCTCTCTACGGTAGTATGTGGAACTTGTTTTGCAGAGCCGGACACTATCCTTGTGTTCAAAACCTTCTATGAAGTATTCGGAGGAGGAACCCGCCTTGCAATGCCAAGACAATATGCGTGCGGACTCGTCGTCATTGAAGCCTGGTTCGGGGCTCTTGAGGAGTCCTGGATTAGGGGGTGTCCGGATAGCCGAACTATCATCTTTGGCGGACTCCTAGACTATGAAGATACAAGATTGAAGACTTCGTCCCGTGTCCGGATGGGACTTTCCTTGGCGTGGAAGGCAAGCTTGGCGATACGGATATGTAGATCTCCTACCATTGTAACCGACTCTGTGTAACCCTAACCCTATCCGGTGTCTATATAAACCGGAGGGTTTTAGTCCGTAGGACGAACAACAATCATACCATAGGCTAGCTTCTAGGGTTTAGCCTCTACGATCTCGTGGTAGATCTACTCTTGTACTACCCATATCATCAATATTAATCAAGCAGGAGTAGGGTATTACCTCCATCGAGAGGGCCCGAACCTGGGTAAAAACATCGTGTCCCTTGTCTCCTGTTACCATCTGCCTAGACGCACAGTTCGGGACCCCCTACCCGAGATCCGCCGGTTTTGACACCGACAGAGGTGTTCAGGAATTAGGAGACTCACGCCGGTCGTAGCGCCGTAGTTAAAATGATAATGGCAAGGCAAATCACGGGGCCCCACCTGTCCAAAGAAACTTCATTGTCAAATCACACAGCCCCACGCTTGCAGCAGCCTACTCCCTCGTCTTCTCGCGTCTCGCCGAACCACCTAGGCGGAACTGCCCGCCTACACAGCAGAAAAGCCCGCCCTCGACTTTTAAATACAACTACTGCCTCCGTCAGATGCGTTTGGTTGAAGGTATCGTATGAATGGATTGGGACCATTCAATTTTTTTGGGATTGAACCATTCAATTCATGTGTTTGGGTGAATATAAGAGATGAGCTAATTGTTTAAGACGGGACCACCAGTCATGCTCACATAGTCATGCATGCAAAGGGTGGCCATTTGATTCGACCGATTTGGTTGGGTGGAATGGTTCAGCATCTTCAAGGCATATTCTCTTTTTCTGACTCGAACCATTCATGTGCTTTATAACCGAACATGTCTATTTTCTGAACGATCCCAACCCATTCATGACCACCCTTGCAACCAAACGCACGTCATATTACGAAAACCAAATAATCCCACAATACTAAGGCGCGGTGCATTAACTTCTACCTCGTTTCTTGTTTCTTCACATATCAACCAATAAGAATCTAATGATATACTTTTTGTGACATAGTAACTCATATTTAGTTAGTCAAATGGATGACCTAGAACTATGTGCAGGCCCTATAAACCGAGACGCCTACAAATAAAAAACCGAGACGGAGAGGGTAGTTCAGCATGTATTTTTTTACATCAATATAGTCGGGATTCACCAAGGAGCAAAATCAAGTGGTGGGCTGCTCCTGTCGTGTTGGCGTAGCAACTCAAGCGTGGTCGATCCGCATAACGAAATGGCGACACACACTTAACAGACCCCTTTGGCGGACATGTGGCTCATCCATCGCCTTGTTCCACGCGATGCACCAAATTACAGTTGAGCAACGGTTGGAATTGGAGGCACCTCGGTCGTAGCGCCGCAGTAGTAGAAAATGAGCGATGAGGGGTCAAATCACAAAGCCCCACCTTTCCCGCATTAAGCTGGACGGATGAAGCAACCATAATTTCACTCTAGCGCGCAAGAGCATAAAGAAAAGAGAAAACAATGATGCGTGCGGCAGCTAACTAGGGCACCCTAGGTAGGGTCTCCACTCTGAGATCCTTTTTTTGAAAGCGCCCCACTACAAATCGGCTTCTCCCTCGTCCTCTTGAAGAAAACCGATGATGAGTGCGGCGGTAGGGTTTGTAGGAGTACTACGGCGTGCGGGGCCATGTCGTAGTAAACGGGTTCGAGTCGACGCCTTAAATATGTGTGGGCCGCTTGGTTTTACGGGAACGAGGTAGCATTTTGGGTTCAGGGACCAGTGGAGATATAGCACGTACAAAAAATTGTGGACGTAGGTTCGACCGAAAGGCAATGATGCATGGGCCCTGCATTTTGATATACCCGGGGCCGTGTCAAATTTGCTACTCTACTCAAAACTAGTAAGGTACACATGTATTGAACGCATGAGATTTCGAAACCAAATTATGAATAAATACACACTATAGCATGTAAAGCTTTGAGTCATATATGCATGATGTAGATGTTCGCTTAGTTCTTATAGTTCATCTCATTCAAAATCAATTAGTTTTATAAAAATGTTAAGATTCATGGGGTTGTGCATTGTAGATCATAAAGTAAAAAACAAATAATGGCAATCCATTTAGAAAAATAATCAATTATGATCTGAGAAGATTCTAGAACAAAGGAGAAGTGCTTGTGTTTTGAGGTTTGTGCATTATGCTTAAGTTCAACCATGGAGTCTTCTAAATTGTACATGTGGCAGATCTGGTGGAATGTTGATGATATCCAACGGCCAAGAGTGCTCGGATTTGCCCATCTCTGCCTTTGTCGGGTTAGCTTCATCCGCGACCATCTTTCAAAGTTATTGGCACACTATATAGTTCTTGTGCCATAGTTGCATATTTTGGAAAAAAGCTACTAGTGGGTTGTAATATCTATTTAGGAATAGAAGATGCATACGTGGAAGTTGTAGGGAAAGAGATGACATGGAGCATCTCAATTACTATGAGTAGGGATTGGAAAAGAGATGTCATTTGGTTCACATCATAGGAACTTTTCTATTGAATATAGAGATGACATGTATCTCAATTCCTATGAGGAGGGATTAGTAAAGAGATGTAATTTGGTTCATATCATAAGAACTTTTCTATTGAATATACGCTAATGTTTATTTTCCTTTGAAATTAAGGGAGTATAGGAATCCATTCATATGAACCAAGTGGCTCTAAAGCTATAGAAATGATATCATGTTTATTTCCTTTGAAATGTAGAGTATATGAATCTATTCCTATGAACCAATTGGCTCTAAAGGAAGAAAATCCTATAAAAATCATATCATATAGAGTTCCTATGATATTCCTCGACACTAAAGGATGGTTGAAATTGTTGCGGGTGATACGATGGTATTTCTTTGTAGACTCCTCACCCATCTTTATAGTTACCTATCGAAGATGAATGAAATGATATATGTAGGGTATTCTACATGTGCAATTTGGTACATGAAAACTCGGTAAAAGTTTGCGAGGTTCTAATTTTCAATAAAGCTATATGCACTGCATTTCGGAACGGAGGGAGCATACGGCAGTTGCTAACACTCACGTGGAAGATTTGTGTGTAGGAGGAGTGGTTGTTCTGTTAAATGACATGGCAAAACTGACACTGTCGGATGCCGATCTAACGGTTCTTACGACGTTCGTCAGGAAAAGGCTTGTGGCGAACGTTTGTCAGATAATGATTTACGGACACATGCATTGCATCGATACGTGCCCCCTCTCTCTCACGCACACGCACCCTCATGAGTCACGACTCTCCTGAGTCCTCTCGCAGACTCGCACGTCGCACCCATCTCTCTACCCGTTTTCATTTCGTGAAAGTCCCCGGCAGAGGAAAGGGCTGTAGGTGATGGCGCGTTCTGCTTCTTAGGGCGATGAAATCGTTCCTATGGGATCGTGCGTGGCAGCTGGTATAGATGATGATGAAAGGTGGGCCGCTTGAACGGGACCTATTCTCATAATAGGCAGCAAGCAAAGCTAAATAGGAAAGGGGCGTGATGGTGCCTTTTTCGCCGTAAATCCAAAAGGGTGGAATGTGGAGCTAATATGGCTGGCTACAAGTATAGCCAAAGAAAGATGAGACGAGACGGACTGTCGGAGGACGCAGCGGGACTACCAGGGAAAGCCCGCCCCGCTAGCTAACATAGATATCTATTCTCGGTGCGCATATTCGAGATTTAGAATCTCTTTCCGACCAGGCCAGCCGAATCGGGCCACCACTTGGGATAGGAATGGCTCAGCCCACATGCATCATTTGATGAAAGCACTCCAGTCCGATCGCCTCCGATCGGTGGCTTGTCAACCACGGACCGTAGCTCCTCACCAAATGCCCTGCGTTGGGGCAACACAGACATGACTAGTTCGCCAAGGACCACACCCTCTCGAGAGCAGGATGTCGGCCGAGATGGAGCGCCAACCTAGACTTTCCTTGGGTTTGCCTTGCCCCAACATCTAAATAAAGGCGGGCGCGAAAAGGAAGCAATGACGCTTTTTCGATTTAAAGCTTAGCTTGGTAGGCGCAGCTTACTCACCCTACTCCCTTAGACAATGCAATGCTCGAACACTAAAGTTTGCAGTTCAGCCCTCTTCTCCCATGCAGAGTCGCGCAGCAGCGCCCGGATAAAAGCAGCAGACGAGCCACATGCGGGAAACTTGCACGTGTGGTTACGGCTGGGACCCCGGTATACTGTACTAATATGTGTAGGTCCCAGTAATTCGAGTGAGATTGTCATGGCGCAAAAGCAGATATGGTCCGTATTCCCTTGTTCCCGTATTGGTTATGTTCCTTATTCCTCGTCTAGCGAAACTAATCGAGCTCCGTCGATCTCCCGTAAGCGGAAGCTGAATTAGTTGCAGGCTATAATGTAGAATATATGCGGGATGATCCTTAATAGTTCTTTGTTGGCGGAAGCCAATGTCTCGAGGACTCATTCGACTTAAACAAGGGGTGGGTCTTTACCAACTTCCAAATCCAAGATTTAGGGAAAAAAAAGAGGGCAGGGCACTCTTCATTCTTCATTCAAACTCATGAATGTCGAATCGGAGGTTTTGCCTTGTTATCAAAAAGGGAGTTGGGTAAAGCAAACTCCCTCCTTGGACGAGCACGGGCTTAGTCAAGTAGAACCGGTTGCGCTTGCTTGATGCTCCGATCGAAAACAAATCGGTGGGGCCATGCGGTACTGACGAGAATATGCGTTAGAAAGGTCAATCCCTCCCCTTTTGATTTTTTAATGAAAACCGGGCGAACTTCTAAAAGCAGCCCACCCGCTTCCATAGAACAATATCGCGCAACGTAGACCTAAGTGGATTTATTCGATCCTCGGGAACCATCACAAGCACGGCGGCCTATAGAACGAGAATGCCGTGTCGCCCAAATGGAGCTTAGAAGAAGGTGACTCGGAGCCTAAGGAAGGTGACTCGGCAGCAGACGGTGACTCCTTTTCAATAGAAAGGAATAGCCAAACCTACCCAGCTAGCTGGTCAATCTCGATGATCTTATCGGCCGCAAAGCGGAGACGGACGACCACGGTCCCGACCTTACCAAAGACCGTAGGTTTACTAATCAATGAAGCCCCTCAACCTACTATCTTTTCTTACAAACTCAACCAAGCCTAACCAAACCCCATGCTCACGACATGTTCTTGATATTGATTGAGTTGGAGGAGTCGAGACTACCACGGAATCCTTCCATAGTCACCCGGTGACCTTCGTCACCAAAGCGCCACGGCAGTTTCAAGACCCCTCATATAATCTCCGGTGGGGATCGATTCGAGCACGAGGAATGCCGACCACTACATAAGCCACGTCTGGTGAGGCGAGCAACAAGCGGGGAGAGTATTTTGAAGTACAAGAACGTTGGGGTGGGACGCTAGTACTTAAACTAGGGTTGCTTCTTAGCGCTAATCTTGCGTTTTCAGCAGTTAGTTGTAGCGCCTTCCTCCTTCTCTCATTTGGAAAGATTTGGCAGTATTTTCTTATGATGACCTGGTCGAGAAGTACGAAACATCGGTGTAAAAGATTGAGTGGGATGGTTATAGTAAAGGCGAACCAAGTGCTTGCGCCAAGAAGTTTAATCAATCAGAATGGAGACAAGGAAAGGAATCGAGGCCCGGCCCGTAGCGATGCCTCTCACGTGGATGGGAGTTACTTTTCTTTATCACCGTAAAGCGTTCTTAAATGGACCCGCATTCCCTTTGCTTTTCTTTTGCAACTAAGCTTAAAAGAAACATAGTAGTCTTTCAAGCCATTAGAAAACTCATTAAGTGCTCTGTTGAGTGAATGCTGTTGAGAAGCTTAGGTCATACATTTCCAGCTAATTAGAATACAACCATGAAGGTGGGGTTGAATGCCATACAACTATTTATTACGGTAAGTAGGATTGGAATGTAGTCCCTTTTATTGGATCCGCCATCCGCTAAGTGAAATTCAAAGTAGGTGTGGGTCTAGGTAGAGGAAGTCATAAATCAAGTACCAAGTATTGTTATAAATATCGTATATAGTAGTTGCCAAACTCACAAGCATCACACACTTCGATCTACTTTATTGAATAACTTAGCTAGATAGAACCGACTCAAGCTTTTAAATGAAAGAAGCAATAATGGCATAATTTCTGTCTCAAGACCTCTTGCAGCTACAGACCTTCTTACATGGGTTATGTATTACGCACATATGTGCTCTTCACACCCTACCCTTAGAACTTCTAAAAAACAAAAGACGGCGCGCACATCTCACACGTCACACACTTATACTATTACTCTTGCGACAAACGTTCTTTGGGCATAGTATATATTGTACTCTCAGGAAGAGAAGCGGTGCACGCACGCACTAGTTCTCTCACACCCACTCGTGGGTACACGTAGGAGCGCATTTTTTGAAGCCGGTACAACAAAATCACTCCACTATATATAAAAAGCAGGAGCCTTAGCGCTTGCTTTACTAGGGTTCCTCTCGTTCACTCTCTCATGCTCTCCAGATCTAAGCAAGACATAGGTGGCCACACTCTCTCTCAGCTCATGGCTGGTCACAAATCCGGCCGGACAACCTCGACCGGGGCAGGGGTGTAGGTGCATCGTTCACGCTGTCGTCGGCGGCGAGGGAGGAGACCAACGGTTGCCCGCGCGTCCCGATCGGCGGCCGTGCCGTTCTCTCCGAGAGAGCGCTGGCTCGGGAGGGCCTCCGACCCCTTCTTCCTCCATGCGGTATTGTGGCCAAGATGTGGCCTCCCGACGCCGTCTTTGCCACATGCCGACGGCCCTCAGGTATATATTCCATCGAAACCTGCCTTGCTCTACTGCCCCAGCTCTTCCCCCGTCGTGTGGATCCTTTTCTACTTCCGTCCGCTGTTACAAAGCCACCTAGACTTCTACTATTATTAGAAGTAAAGCTAGTTCATACAGTGAACTCAAAGCGTTGGTTCAAACAGGGAAGAAAGTGGGAAAGCTGTAGCATGAATCTAGGACTTGGTGCTAAGAGGAAACGGGGGAAAGTAGTAATATGTGTCCTTTGTTTAAATAACCAGATTCAGATTTGCGCAAACAGGGATGTTTGTCTCCATATCGTTTCGGGATGTCTGTCTCGTGATCGTTTCTATCCGCACAATCAAAAGCACACACCTCAGTTTTAGTACAACTCAAGAAAATGAGATGGCTATCCTCGTTGCCGCCGCCTAACCTCCCGCCTTCAAGGTATCCCTACATTGGTAGTAACTAAGGTAGAATGACCAACGCAATCTAAAAGAAGCTGATTCGTGACGTTTTACTTCTTGATTGCGTGCAGGACGAGCGAAAACAACTGCATCCTAGTCCGGAATGCACTTTCTACCAGTTCATCCATGGACCGAGGACTAGCTGGCACGCTGCACGGCGGTTTTTTGACAGTCTTGGCGGACAAGAGGCATTGTGGTCTGCTTATTTCTACAAATAGCGGTGC
>JAHIAM010001480.1:0-39402 GCA_021605205.1 Aegilops longissima
CATCATCTTCCCGGTTGCGACATCACCTTATTCGAGGGGCACATAGTTGTCATCATCCTCTTCTTCTTCTTCATTGTCTTTAATCATAACCCCTCTTTCTCCGTGCTTGGTCCAAACATTATAGTGTGGCATGAAACCCTTCTCAAGCAGGTGGATGTGAATGGTTTTCCGGTTAGAGTAAGACCTCATATTCTCACAAATAGGGCATGAACAACACATAAAACCATTCCGCTTGTTTGCCTCAGCCACTTTGAAAAAATAATGCACGCCCTTAATTTACTCGGAGGTGCGTCTATCACCGTACATCCATTGACGGTTCATCTGTGTGCATTACATATAATTAAGTGTGGCAAAAACCATTACAGAACATCATGAATGGGGAAGTGACCAAATTAATAGAAGTTCATCATCACATTTGTTGAGGATACAACTACAGAGTGTGAACACGCCCGGAGAATCGGTTTACCCTCGTCGTGATCAGGCCCATATGGAGGCTGGAGCCCGAAAGAATTAAGATCCATACATGTAAACCGCCCTAGTGCTATAACTTGTATTGTAAGACAAGAAAGGAGAGACCAAGCGGACTCTTGTATGAGCGGATTGGTGATACTAAACTTGACGAGCGTTAACCCGTGTATATAAGGGGCGACCGGTGGCGAGTTAGGGACAAGAGATTGAGGCCAAGGCAAAGCTATTGCTCCCTAATGGCGAATCATATCAATCACACCTGGCCCGGACATAGGTTTTACCTTCATCGAAGGGCGAACGATATAATTCCGTGTCTTGTGTCGCATTAACCCCTCTAGGTTAACCCGTACGATGGCCCTGCGACTAAGTCCTTTCATGAGGACAACTGCGTGACAATTCCACGGCGGTTGGGCGCCCGTGGGGCTATCGCACGATGGTTTGATGATCTTAGAGGCAAGTTAGAAAAGGACTTCGAAGGCTATCGATGGGCGGATGACTAAAAGTCGTGCGGCAAACTCTATCGGCGATGCGGACTGGGGCCCGAGGCCAGCTCGGTTGAGTATGGATACGGGTCCCCTTTGGCGGTATACTGCGTGTTCGCCGGCAAGATTGGCGAAGTCGAGACTGGGCGGACGTCACGCACCGACCTCGTCGAGGCGGCTCAGCGATCGAAGAGAGTCCGCCCTGGCTAAACCGGCGGACAGGCATGTTTTAAGTGGGAGTCGTTCACGGAGGCTACGAGGGCGGATCAGCGTCGGGTAATGAAGCGTGGTCTACTCGGGGCGAATCGCCGGCCGGGCTGAGTCTCTATACCAGCTACGGGAAGGCGGATCGGGGGTAGTTCCGATGGGGAAGCATTCGGACCCTTCGATCTACCCAACGGGTTGGGATCTTCATGGCGGCATTACAGGCGGTGCTTCACTCTTCGACCATGGCGCCCTGATCGCCCGGTTCAACAGCGGTCTTGGCAGCAGGGAAGGAGGCCTGTCGCCCGCCGGCTCAAGTTTTATCGAGCTGTTCGGCCGCGTTAGCTGTGCTCTGGCGGAAGTTAATCCGCGGATCAGGACTTTCTGGCGGAGATTGCAAAGGTGAGAACAGATCACTAATGCTAAAGCGGACTTGGCAGCAGCGGGCGAAAGGATGGCAGAGCAGGCGCTTTGGATCACTGAGCTTATAGGCTCAGGCTGGACGAGTGCGTCACGAAGTCATGAAAAGGAAGTACAGGTCCCGTTTACCTTCCGTTTTGAGGAAGGAGCTTTTCAATACCCGAGGCAGGGACGATAATCCGCCGCCATTGGTAAACCGGCGGAAGCACACAGGACAGCCGCACGGTTCAGCCCGGATGATCGATCTACCTCGCCATCATACCGTAGCGCCCCAGACCGTCGAACACCTCGGTCATTACTCAACCCGATGGATAACCTCGTGGCGGCTGCGGCGCGGTTAGAGCAATTCAATCGGCGATTCACCAGGCGGTGGAGCAGCGCGGGTCAAGGAGCTCCTCGGGGCGGCCTTGGCTCAGCGGAGCGTACTCGTCGGTCGAGATCGGATTCATTCCACCCCGCCAGTCGGAGCTACAGCCGGCAGCGTCGATGAACCGGCCGTGTCGAGCAATGCGCCGCGTGGACCGCCCGCGGCAACAATCCGGCGGCGGCTTTGAAGATGCTCGGTGGTAGTGGACGCGCCCGAGAACGCGTAGGGAGGCGAGTTTGCAGCACAAGCGGAGGATCATCCGCCGCGCCCGGTTCGACCAACCATCTTGAACCGGGGTCACGTCCGGCTCTTTGGGGGTACCTTGCCTCGTCCACCTTTCACGCAATGTGCGTTTGCCCAAGGACTTCAAGGGGCCCGCGCAAGGTGCGAATTATACCGCCGACTTGGCTCGAGGCATGGATAGAAAGCTACGAGATGGCCATGGAATCTGGGCGTGGATGAAGCAGCATGTGCAAAGTACTTCACAATGATCTTTGGAAGGTACTGCCGAACTTGGTTGAAAAACTTGCCGCCCGACTCTATCAACTCGTGGACACGAGTTGAGAACCGGTTTATCAAAATTTCAAAGACACTGTAAACAGCCCATGTCGGTGGTAGATCTGGCGGCTTGCGTCGAGCGGACGGAGAGTCTACAACCCATTGGGTGCGCCGTGTCTCGGAAGTTTTACATTCTTGAGACGGATCAACCCTGGTTCGCGATCATGACCTTGGAAGCCAATTGCGGTTCGAGCGTTGAAACTGAAGCTGGAGTGCGCATGAGGCGTTTTGTCATGACATGGGCACTCTAATGGGCGTTTTGGTAAAATGCGCTGATTACGATAGTACCAAGGATCTGAATGGGAGAATGATGAAGTGGGGAAGGAAAACAGAGCGGCAATTCCGAGGAGCCAGCAGCATCGATCGGCGAGCAATGGAGGCACAAGCGTAAGCGAAGCGGCAACATGGGCTTTGTGGCCAACACCAGCAGCAGGACAAGGGTCAGCGGCGCGGGGTAAGCGATCAAACCGGGGTGGTCACAATCCGGATCGCTTGAACTTCATATTAAATCAACCTTGTCCGAAGCAGCGGGACGAAGGAGGTACCGTGAACCACCTTTGGAAGGATTGTTATATTATGCAGGAGTTTAAGAACTCCAACTCCTTCGGTATGATCAAGGGTCGGTGGCGGTTCAGGTCCGCTCGGATTCTGGCGGAGAATTCCGGCCGGGATTCGGCGGTAATCCGGGCGGGCAAGGCCATCAGAATAATCAAAGTAGTCAGAACAGTCAGGACCAAGGGGGTTACAATCAACAACAGCAGCAGTCGGGTTATCAGAGCAATCCAAAGCAATTGAATGGCGGTCGGTACCACGTCTTTACCACCAGCTTGGACCGGCGAGACGGAAACTTCAGAGGCGGGCGGTCGGTGTTGTTGAACGGCTGCGCCGCATTACTGCGCTGGTCCGAGCAGCCGATTGTGTGGAGCGAGAGGACCATCCTCCCGGGTTTACAATCCGGGTCGATTAACCCTGGTGGTGGCACCCGGTGGCGGGTACAAGTTTACCAAGGTTCTTATGGATGGAGGAAGCAGCATCAACATCACGTACTACTGAAACTTTCCGGCGGATGGGGTTAACGAGATAGGCATCTCGGGCCATCCGATGCAGTATTTCGCGGAGTGGTGCACAGTAAGTCGGCATACCCGGTCGGTAAAATAGCTACGGAGGTAACCTTTGGAGCGAGCATGGCCTTGAGCGAAGCGTTGACATTTGAGGTGGTGAAAATTCAAAGCCCTTACCACGCCCTCTTTGGGCGGCGGCTTATGCTAAATTCATGGCACGGCCTGTTATGTTTACTTACAGCTGAAAATGCGGGTCACAAAGGAACAATAACGGTTCATGGGAGCCGCGGATCGCTCTGAGTGCGAGGAAGGTGATGCGGCTTCTGCAGAGTCGGTTTGTGCCACGGAGGAGTTAAAGTATTATAAGGATAATGTTGATCCGCAGATATGACCCCTTTGAAGAAACCAACTACGAGCATGATCCGGACTTGAAGTTCAAATCGGCGGCTGAGGCGAAGCTTGTTGATTTTGTGCGGCGAGTCATCCAAGCAGTTCACCATCAATGCCAACCTGGATCCTAAATAGGAAGGCGCGCTCGCCGAGTTCATCCGTGAGAATCGGGACATTTTGCATGGAAACCTTCGACATGCGGGTGTACCGAGGAACTCGCTGAGCACACTCTTAATGTGGACCCGAAATACAAACCGGTAAAACAGTTTCTTCGCGGTTTAACGAGGAAAGCGCAAGGCCATCGGAGAAGAAGTCGCTAGACTTTTGGCAGCAGGGTTTATCATTGAAGTCTTTCACCAGTGGCTGGCTAATCCGGTGTTGGTCCTTAAGAAAAATGGCACTTGGCGCATGCGTGGATTACGAGATCTTAACAAAGCTTGTCCGGCGGATCCTTCGCCCTCCCGCATTGACCAGATCATTGATGCAGCGGCGGGTTGTGGCGTTTGAGCTTTACGGATGGCGTATTCTGGTTATCATCAGATTAAGATGGCGGTTAAAGACCAGGAGAAGGCGGCGTTTATCACCTTTTGGAGCTTTACGCTATGTGTCCATGCCTTTTGGGCTCAAAATTGCCCAAGCAACTTATCAGCGTTGCGTCTGAATTGTTTGCATGAACAGATCGGCCGTAATGTGCGCGCCTATGTGGATGATATCGTGGTGAAATCAAGGCAGAAGGAGACATTGATTGAGGACTTAAAGGAAACCTTTGACAACTGCGGGTGTACAAGATGATGCTCAACCCGGCCAAGTGCGTCTTGATGTTCGGCGAGCAAATTGTTGGGTTTTCGTGTCAAACCCGGGATTGAGGCTAATCCGGAGAAGATTACAGCTATCACCTCCTTAGCTAAGCCAAAGTGCATCAATGATGTTCAACGTTTGGCAGGCGGATTGCTGCGCTAAGCGGTTTATCGATCGCCTAGGAGAAGGCTATCCCTTTATACGAATCTTTGAAGAAGGCGGATCAATTCATTTGGAGCTCGGTGCTGATGAGGCTTTGGAGGATCTAAGCGGCGGTTAGCCAACCCGCTGTTCTTGCTGCCCTATTGACGAGGAGCCGCTCTGTTATATGTTGCCGCTAATGCCAGGGCGGTGAGTGTGGCCATTGTGGTGGAGCGCAAGGAGGCAGGGAAGGAGTATCCGGTTCAGCGGCCAGTTTACTACATCAGCGAGGTTCTCATCGAATCAAAACAAAGGTATCCACATTGGCAGAAACTGGTATATGGAGTTTTTATGGCAAGCCGGAAGCTGAAGCAATATTTCCAAGGGCACCCCATCACGGTGGTCAGCTCGGCTCCTTTAGGCGATATCATACTGAACCGGGAAGCAACTGGCCGGATTGCTAAGTGGGCTATAGAGCTTGGACATACGGTTTAAAGTATGTGCCCAGACGGCCATAAAGTCTCGAGCACTTGTGGATTTCATTAATGATTGGGCGGAGTTGCAAGCACCGGAGAGAAGCGGATCACACCTATTGGACCATCCATTTTGATGGGTCCGGCAGTTGGAGGGCTCGGGGCTGGAGTCGTATTAACTTCCCACGAGGTGACAAGTTACTGTTATGTTCTCCGTTTAATGTTCCCTTGTACTAACAATGCAGCTGAGTATGAAGCTTTGCTCCATGGTCTCCGGATGGCCAAGAAATGAATCTTAGCGGGTTAAATGCTTTGGTGACTCGGACTTGGTGGCCCAGCAAGTATCCGTGCCAGGACTCAAAAGATCCACTCATGGCTGCATATCGTCGGGAAGTGGATGTTGTTGCAGGACATTTTAAAGGGTGTCGGTGGACCATGTGGATCGTCGGAAGAACGAGGCGGTGATGCTTTGAGCGGCTGGGTTCCCAGTAAGCCGGTCCGTAGCGTTTTTCTTGATGTGCTGCACAAACCGTCGATTAAACTTCGATGAAGTTGATTTGGCTATCCACGATCCGGAGGCTCACTTGGTGGCGGCCTTGCATATCATCCGGATTGGGCGCTCCTTATTTGGCATACATGAACGGCGAGTTACGGAGGATGAGGCGTTGGCCCGGCAGATAGTTCGGCGGTCTAAGTCTATGACCATTGTTAATGGCGAGTTGCACCGTCGCGATGTGTCGAGGCGTTTCAGCGTTGTGTGTCCCTGAAGAGGGCTGTGAGATATTGCGAGAGATTCATGAAGGGATTGTGGTCACCACGCGGTTCAAAGTCCCAGTGGCCAAAGCATTTCGCCATGGTTTCTATTGGTTGACCGCCCATCTTGGCGGAGGATTTGGTCGAACGATGTGGCGGTTGCCAAAAGTTCTCGAGGCGTGCTCATGTGCCAGCCAAGAGTTGAGGATGATTCAATTACTTGGCCATTTGCGACTTGGGGGCTGGATATGGTTGGACCTTTCAAAAGGTCAAGGATAAGAAGACCCACCTGTTGGTGGCGGTGGATAAGTTTACCAAGTGGGTCGGCGGAACTGTTAGCAAGTGTGATGCAGCCACGGCGGTTCAGTTCATCAAGCGGGTGATTTTCGGTTTGGGTTTCCACAGTATCATCACGGACAACGGCACCAATTTATCCAAGGGAGCTATGAAGGAATTTTGTGAGCGAGAGCACATCCGCTTGATGTTTCTTCTGTAGCCACCACAATCCAATGGTCAAGCGAGCGAGCTAATCAGGAAATTTTGAAGGTATCAAACCCGGCTTATGGTCCCTTTAGAGAGGGCGCCGGGTTGTTGGGTGGAAGAGCTACCATCGGTGATATGGAGTATAAACACTACCCCAACCGATCCACTGGATATCGCCGTTCTTTATGATCTATGGGCGGAGGCGGTTCTTCGATGATATCCGTCATGACTTCGCCCGAGTAGCAGCTTATGTTGAGGCAGATAGTGAGGCAGCACGGCGGATGATTTGGATCGACTAGGCGAAGGCGTGATATGGCAGCAGCTCGCTCGGCGGTTTACCAGCAGGATCTTCGTCGGTATCACAGGCGGCGGGTTAAAACCAGAACCTTTCGGGAAGGAGACTTGGTGCTGCGGCTCATTCAAGATCGAGAAAGATATGCACAAGCTATCCCCACCTTGGGAGGGGCCTTTTGTGGTCGATGAGAATCTATACAGCGGGTCCTACTATCGATTGATGTTAGAAGCGAAAAAGACTCACGCCGCGTCGGAGGAGGAGACCAACAGGCCATGGAACATAGCTCATCTTGACCTTATTATACTTGAGCCATTGGCTCCATTTATGTACATATCACGACTGTATATATTATGAATAAAAGCAATAAACCGGATCCTCGGCTAAGCGGGTATCTGTTACATCTAAAAGACGGTTTGGGTACATGGAGATGCTGTTGTGAAGCGGCCTCGGTTCAACCCTTAGCCTTATTTTGAAACTTTTGTCATTTGGGGGCTTGGTGGTATCCGAACCAATGCAATGCCTCTTGACGGTAAAGCCACCAGATCATTTGGGGACATGGTCATATCTCGAACCAGTCACGCCTCTTGGTGGCCTAAGGCCATAGAATCACTTAGGGGCTTTGGTGAACCCGAACCATTGCAATGCCACTTGATCGGCATCATGCCACGAGTTCGATTGGGGACCTGGCTGACTTGAACCATCGCTACGCCGTATAGGGGGCTTGGTCCTGTCCAACCATGGTAACACCATCTGATCCGGCTCGATACAGCCTTGTCTTGTCTTGTAAAGCGGTTTTTTCTCATTTGGTTTTTGTTGGCCTTCGTAAACGGTTTCACGTTGTTGATCTGATTTACTTTGGCGATTTTGTTCGGTTTGATTTTACTGTTATTGTGGAGTAACAGGGGCTTATCATGCCCGGCAGTTTACCTGATAAACCGGTCTTATCTGAGGATTGCCCTCCTTTGGCGATGATGGTTTATAAGACCTCCGCTTTGGGATTGGCTACAGCCCACTGTGTGTCTGATGCTGGCAGGTATGTTCGTATCATATAATTTTGATCATATACCTCGGTTTTCTCATACAAATATTGGTATCAGCCTGGTTGGAGGTATACACCGCCATGGCGGTTTAAAAACTTGTGATTGCAGATAAAATGTGGCAGGATTCACTACAAAAGCCAACGGATCTAGCGCGCGGACAAAAGTTTACAGACCAAAGTTGTACGGCATTGTTCAAGGAAATACACTTGCTATCCTATTACAAAAGCCTTTGAGGCCGGCGTTTCTGTGAGTTATGCCTTGAGGCTTTGGACATATCACCCGGCTTGACGGATTCGCTGCTTCACGGGTTGGCGCGAGGTGGAGGGGCGGCGCTGGCGTCGGTTCAGCTTCTTCTTCTTCATCACCCAAAGCCCGGAAGTCATTGGTGGACCAGTCAATCCGGGTTAAGGCCTAAAAGACAGCTTCTTCACTTATCAGTTCAGCCGGATCAACGTCAGGGGCGTAAGTGTGCTTACGGATTGGGGGAATCAGGCTTTGCACTTCGGGATGACAAACTCCACCCGCTTGTTGTTGGCGTCATAAAAGATCGGTGAACCTCGGGTTGGCTTGGTGACCATTGACTTCGCCAGCAGACGCATTTCCTTGGTAATCCGTTTCAGCGCATTGTTATCAAAGGCTTCACCATTCTCTTGAGCCTGGGAAAACCTTTAGCTATGTCGGCGGATCAAGATCCGCTATCACGCTTTGGCGCGAGTCGAGCCAATAGCGTGCCAGCCGAGCTGCGGATCGCTTTATCTCTTCAAGCTGCCCGGAATCATGGACAGCGGTCCAGCGTTTCTCGGATCAGGGGCGGGCGGTGTTGTCATATGAAGTGGCGCATATAACCGCTGGGCGCCGGTATATAGCTGCTCAATCAGAGTGTCTGAAGCCTTGAGCTTTTTTATACGTCGAGCCGGATGAGCAATCGTTTGCCTACACCAGGTTTAGACATCTCAAGTTAAACCGGCGGAAGCATTAACACTGGCATATTCAGTATAAATTTGCTTACCAAAGATGGCAGAGGTCATGGCATGCACTTGGCGTTTGAGTCCGGTCAGTTCTTGATCACGGTTTAAGGGCGCCTCGGCTTCCTCCGCCGCTTTACTAAACCGGCCTTCTCGGTGTCCCAGTTGACCGCTTCGGTTGTACCACTCCTTCAGCTGTGCCATGGTGGTCAGGGCAGTTTTAGCTCATCCTTGGCTTTGGTGGCTTACATTATTTGGGTTTCAGTTGCTTGGAGGTCCTTGGTTGCACAGCTTGCTGGTGTATTTCGTTACGATGACAAAGGAAGCGTGTTAGTGGGTTTATTATACAAGTCCCAAGCTTAATACAAGTATTCAACTTGGCACTTGGGGCTAATGGCTAGTTGATCTCAATTTACTATGAAGAGACACACCTTAAGTCGGTTTAACTTTACAAAGTTAAACCGACCCTTGAAACTACTATGCAGTTAAAATAACGAAAGGTCAGCTCATTACCTCATAGCGGTCCTTCATGCGGTTTACTAGACCGGCTTCAAAGTCGCGGCTTGTGTAAAGCCAGTTGAGAAAGCGAATGAAGCTCTTGGGCAGAGAAATTGTAAGTGGCCGACATATCAGTCTTCCCTTGTCCTTGCTCATAATAGTGGAACCTTCTTTGATCTTGTGCTTTGCTAAAGCGACCGGTTGGCTAGGAGCAGTGTAGCCAGTACCTGTCACAATAACATCGTCATTTTCAGCGGTCTTGTTTGGGCTTGCCGTCGTTTTGCTCTGGCTCGGCGGTTCAACGATTCACGACCCGCTTCGCCCGAGCCGGGTTTGATGGAGCAGGCTGGGAAGTTTCCATTTGGACCTCGGTTCAACCTCTGGCGGATCAGCGGTGTCGTCTTTGTACAATTCGCGAGCTTTCCTTGGCGGCTTCAGGATTTTCGTGTGTTGGTTCGGGGTTTTCTCGGATCAACATCAAGAGTAGGATCAAGAGTTTTCGCCTTCTTGCTCAAGCGAGCCTTGGTGCTGCAATATTTAGAACGGATCAAGACAAATTGACCAAGGTGATGGTGAGTCGAATTGACAAACAGTAATTACATACCCTTGGCGATGTTCAGCGGAGGCAGTTGTGTGGTGGATGAACCGAAGGCGAGTTGGAAGAGGCGATAATTGGTCGGACGGATTGAGAGGACATCGGAAGAAACCTTTTAAGGGATAGCAGCTTTTCGGAGAGCAAGTCACCTCGGCGGCGCTTCCGGATAGGTGTGTCACAGTAAACCGGCAGAGGTAACCTGTTGGCCTTGTTGTGCGGGTTGTCTGGCGCTCTTCAGCCTGTTGTGTCTTCAAGTTAAGATTTGGATTCAAGTAAGCACAGGAATGGTATTTTTCACTTTTCGGACGGTAGCGACGAATTCTTTTAACGGCGCAAGATCGGATTAGGAAGAAAGTAAGATTACCTCAACGAGAATTCGGCATGGCTGGCTTCAGCATCATCACAGGAAGAAAATTGTCGATAAAAAAGATTGTAAAAGGCCAAGCATATGCAGGAAGAAGCACAAAGCGGCAAGCGGTTTACCTCAACTTCGATTCTTAGATCCTCGGCGGATCGGAGGACTCGGCGGTCTTCTTCTTGCCCGTTTTCTTAGTGGCCTTGGACTTTACGAGGTGCCGAACCGGTTTGGTTCGTTTCGAAGGCTGTCGGCTGAGAAGGAATAAGGATTAGCGTGTATCGACGGATTATTAAGAGCTTGAAAGGCAGTGAGTAGAACTTACCGCGGCGGTTTGTTGGTGGCACAAAATGGAGCCAACCGGTGAGGCTGCGAGCGGAGATTGGCTCATCGAGCATCTTCTTGGCGATCTCGGTGACCTCTGTTCGATTATAGGCAGCTCGTGGCGCCTTTGAGGATCTTTGAGGCTGCGGTGTACTCGTGCATCAATCCGGGCGGCGGCTTAGTGGCAAAATACCCCAAGAGACCCAGCAGCGTACAAGATCCACGCCCGGTTAAGCCATTGGCCATTAGAGCCGGAGCTTGATTATTTGTGGGCGAAGTTTTTCCGTTCATGGCGGTTAAGCGGGAAGGCAGCGGATGCAGGTTCTTGAGCGGTGAGCGGTAACCCGGTAAGGGGTTTTCGTTAGCGAGGGCAGTGTTCGGCAGTAGAACCAGGTTTGGTTCCATTCCTTTGGATGGCTGTGGTGCTTGGCGTGTGGAAAATCGACTTCCTTCCTCTTCGGATTGACCGCGCCCAGCTCCGTGTTGGACCGTCGAGAAAACTACGTGCGGCGGTTCAAATGGAAAAAATCCGGAACAACTCCACAGATGGTTCTTCTTGAAGATAGACTTCACGAAGACTTGAAAGTTGCATATATTCGACCACGAAATTGGGCCGATGTCACGAGGATGAAGCTGCGACTGGCAAGGACATCCGGAAAAATTTTGAACGGGCGGACAGAACCCCGGTCTAAGTGATGCATGAACACGATTACTTCTCCGCTCGCGACTCGGGAGAAACTTCGCCTTCGGAACACGCCAATGGAGGACATTTTTGGAGCCAAACCGCCGGTGGTGACATAGCCGTTAAGCTGCGTTTGGTGACTCTGGACGGACCCGGTTGCAAGCGGAAAATTGAGAGCCATTCGGAGGATTAAAGCTGCGAAAGAAAGGAAGAAAGCGGTTCACTATTGAACAGGTCAGGCGTTACGAATATTGTTAAACCGGCAGTTGACAGCGGCTTACGGTCGGTTTAATTAAGGACTAATGGAGGTCGGATTAGATATCGGAAGGTAAACCGCGGAGGAGGTAGTGCTGAAAAAAATTGCTAAGTGTGAAGCGGAAACAGGTTTCCCATGCAAAGGAAATAATCTAGATCTACCAGGGTTCGATAAAGAAATTTCTGCGACCTATACAGACCTCCTACTGCGCAGGAAGGCTCGGGTATGTTAAGGTGAAAGATCTGAACAAAGGGAAGGTGCCTAGAATCGGGTAGCGGCGAAAGTAGCAGCTTGCATATGAGGTGATGCGACCCGAAGCCGTCTGACCATGGCGGAACTGGTGTGAAGGGTCGGCATGAATGACATTAAAACCAAATTAATAGAACATCATTTTTTTTCTTTTAGAAAGAAGATAATAGAGGCTCACTGCTACGTCTTGAGCTTGCGTTGGTTTTCCTTGAAGAGGAAAGGGTGATGCAACAATAGTAGCGTAAGTATTTCCCTCAGTTTTTGAGAACCAAGATATCAATCCAGTAGGAGGCTCCTTAATAGTCCCACGCACCTACACAAACAACAAAGAACTCGCAACCAACGCAATAAAGGGGTTGCCAATTCCTTAACGGCCACTTGCGAAAGTGAGATCTGATAGAGATAGTATGATAAGATAAATATATTTTTGGTATTTTATAATATAGATGCAAAAATTGAAGATGCAAATAAAAGTAGATTGAAAGCTTATATGATAAAAGATAGACCCGGGGGCCTAGGTTTCACTAGTGGCTTCTCTCAAGATAGCATAAGTATTACGGTGGGTGAAAAAATTAATGTCGAGCAATTGATAGAAAGAGAATAACTATAAGATTATCTAGGCATGATCATGTATATAGGCATCACGTCCGTGACAAGTAGACCGACTCCTGCATGCATCTACTATTATTACTCCACACATCGACCGCTATCCAGCATGCATACAGAGTATTAAGTTCATAAGAACAGAGTAACACATTAAGAAAGATGACATGATGTAGAGGGATAAACTCAAGCAATATGATATAAACCCCATCTTTTTATCCTCGATGGCAACAATACAATATGTGCCTTGCAACCATTTCTGTCACTGGGTAAGGACACCACAAGATTGAACCCAAAGCTAAGCACTTCTCCCATGGCAAGAAAGATCAATCTAGTAGGCCAAACCAAACTGATAATTCTAAGAGACTTGCAAAGATAACTCAATCATACATAAAAGAATTCAGAGAAGATTCAAATATTTCTCATATATAAACTTGATCATAAACCCACAATTCATCGGATCTTGACAAACACACCGCAAAAAGAGTTTACATCGAATAGATCTCCACAAGAGAGGGGGAGAACATTGTATTGAGATCCAAAAAGAGTGAAGAAGTCAACTAGCTAATAACTATGGACCCGAAGGTCTGTGGTAAACTTCTCACAACTCATCGGAGGGGCTATGGTGTTGATGTAGAAGCCCTCCGTGGTCGATTCCCCCTCCGGCGGAGCGCCGATGAAGGCTCCAAGATGGGATCTCACGGATACAGAAGGTTACGGCGGTGGAAATTGTGTTTCGGTGTCTCCCTATATGTTTTCGGGGTACATGGGTATATATAGGAGGAAGAAGTACGTCGGTGGCCGCTCGAGGGGCCCAGGAGACAGGGGGCGCGCCCAGGAGGGGTGGGCGTGCCCTCCTATCTCCTGGCCGCCTCGATTGCTTCTTTACTTCCACTCCAAGTCCTCTGGATCACGTTCGTTCCAAAAATCACGCTCCCGAAGGTTTCATTCTGTTTGGACTCCATTTGATATTCCTTTTCTTCGAAATACTGAAATAGGCAAAAAAAAACCCAGCAATACGGGCTGGGCCTCCGGTTAGTAGGTTAGTCCCAAAAATGATATAAATGTGTAAAATAAAGCCCATAAACATCCAAAATTGGTAATATAATAGCATGGAACAATCAAAAATTATAAATACGTTGGAGACGTAACACTCACCACAGTGGTGCCGGCGACGAGATCGGCGCGGGCGATCGACGACGGTGAGGACGGGGACGGGACAGGACAGACCGCCAAACCTAGACAAATCTTGAGGAAAATGGAGTTTGGACAAGGAGCTTCGAGAGGAAAAAGCTTAAGTGTGGCTCGGACATTTCATTGAACACCTCATGTGCATCGGAAGTGAGATAGAGCACCACAAAGCTATCCCACGGCTGCCCAAAAAACAGAGTAGTGCACTGCTCTGCTCGCAGGCAGTGGGTATATATAGGCCTCTCTTTAGTCCCGGTTTGTGTCTAAAAGCGGGACTAAAGGACCACATTTGGTCCCGGTTCCAGACACCAACCAGGACTAAAGGTTTTGGGCCAGGAGCGAGGCCCATTAGTCACGGTTCGCGACTGGATCCGGGACCAAAAGGGTTAGACGAATTGGGATCAATGGCCCCCGAGGCCCGGCCAGTCCCTAGCCTCACGAATCGGGACTAATGTGCCCAATGGTCCCGGTTCATAGGAGAACCGGGATTAATGCCCTCTTCAGGCCTGGACCAAAGCCTGTTTTCTCTTAGTGTTTTGTCCCGGTGCCAGAACTGGGACTAAAGACCTTCCGGAATCGGGACTAGTACCCTATTTTCTACTAGTGGACTTGGGCGACTCTACTTCCACCGACGTAGCTGATTAGGATCTGTAATCCTAGGACCCCTAGTATGTTATATAAGTCCGAGGTAGGCTTCGTTGATATATGATAGACAATCTCTTCGTACTTTCTCCTTACTTTGTACACACCTCTATCATGAGTACTCGAACCTGGGTAAAACCTTGCCTCATTTTACGATCCAGCCTATTCACCTTCCCAGGATATCCTACCGAGGGATATGCTGGAACCGTCTCCGACACTTGACAATCTCAATTCTATTTGTCCATACGACCAAAAAACATTAGGCTGCTCTATGGGCCGTTCAAATATTAAGTTGTCAATTTTCTAATTCGTGAAGTACTGTAGATTCAGTAACGGCAAAGGCAAGACGTGCTTGTATTCATGTAGAGACAAAAATAATACGGAAGTCTTGAGCAAGAATCTTCGCCAAGGAGAGGTACAACTGCTCACGTTAGTATAACCACGACTTAGCCAAGTCAGTCACATATGATGACAGTGGTGTTATTCAGTTTATTCACACTGGTACTCAAGTACATCACCCCAACTATAACATTTTGGCAAGTAGCATTGGTTAACTAAGAGTCACGTGCTGGTATTCATGTAGAGACAAAAACATGTACGAAAGTCTAGAGCAGGAACCTTCACCGGGGAGTGAGGTACAGATGCTCATCATTTTTATTTTAGTAATAACTCGTAGTCAGTCAGTCAGTCACATATAATAACTGTGTTACGTTATTCACACTAATACAACACCACGACTAGTCTTTTGGAAGTACTGTCCCATGACTGACAGGAGTGTGATGATACCAAACTCCAAAAAGAATCTTCATGCATGAAATATTTACAACTGCTCATTTTAGTCTGACGACAACTTAAACAACCAGTCACATATGATAACGGTGCTGTGTTGTTCACACTAGGGCGTCATCACAACTAGTCTTTGCGACCATATGCAGTTCACAAAAAGGTCGTCACTGCATCGCATTACACCATTTCGGCAAGGAAGTATTTTACTATGATTTGATAATATGCAATGACTAAATTCACACAAAGCCTCCATCACTCTCAACCTGTTTCTTAACTGCTTTAGAGCATCTACAAAAAAGGACGCCAAATCCGGCGCCTCAAATGCCCGCGGACGCGTCCGGTTGCGTCTGCGGGCACTGACCGGTCATTTCTCATTTTGGTGCGTCCGCACCTGTGTATCTTAAATTCAATCCCACATATCCATGCAAGACATACAACGTATGGACTGGTACGTCATGCTGGCGCATCGCCGGTGACCCCAGCTCTTGATGGCGGGGCATGAGGGCATTCCCCATTGTCCAGTTCGTAGGTGTGAGTGATGATTTCTGATTGTTAGATGTATGTTCTTGTTAGACCCTTATTGAACAGTTTAATACAGATCTAGATAGCTGTGTGCATCTATGGATTTCAGAAAGAAAGTCCCAAATGGACAAAATATAGCGCTCACTCCTATTAGAATAAATTACTCTATGTTTAATCAGTAAATAACCATGTTAATCACTTTAAATTAAAATGTTACTGCATGGCTGCTGTGGAAGGTTAAGATTAAGCCACAGAAAGATAACCCGCCATATCATAAGGTTGCCCCGGAGGTTGTTGGTATTCATACTAGTACATCACCACAGCTATTATCGTTACTTCACCGTACACAATTTTGGCAAGTGGGTATTATTTTGATGAGACTGGGTAGTCCGCAGCGACTGGATCCCCAAGTCTTCTGCGCTCAGAAAGGAAACAATAAAATACGGGTTGTATTCCTGAAGGATAAATATCTTATATTTACTAATTGGAGGCACCATTCAAGTACTCTCATTAATCCACATCATTAGTATTAATTCCACCGTTGGATTGTATAATATACGTTCAGGATAAAAGGAAAACATATGTAACATAGATGGTCCCGACGTCACGTAAAAAAGGCTCATATGACATGTCCAACAGGCACCATTCAAGTACTCTCATTAATCCACATCATTAGTATTAATTCCACCGTTGGATTGTATAATATACGTTCAGGATAAAAGGAAAACATATGTAACATAGATGGTCCCGACGTCACGTAAAAAAGGCTCATATGACATGTCCAACCTTAGTGAATCAAAAGGAAAAAAAAAAGATCCATCCGTTTCCTCAAAAAAAAAAAAGGAAGCCTCCAACCATAAAGTGTCCAATCCAACGGAAAAAGGGGACAAACTCCACGATTCTACTAATTGCCCGCAAAGTCACGTCCATGAATAAACTTTTGGCCAAGTAAAATCTAGATGGACTCCTATACATGGTCGCCCATAAACAAAACAATGTACGGCGTGACACAAATAGAAAAGAGACATCCTATACATAATCGCCCGTAAATAAACAAAACAACAGATGTACCGTGTGACTCGATTCAATCTATCAAAAGAAAAGAGGAACGACTAAAAAAAGATGTGCAGCGTCCCTTAAAAAATAGTGTACAACGTCGTGCCAGAAAAAGAAGATGTACAACGTCGTATCATGCATGTTTTCCCAGCACGTTTCCTTTGTTGAAAAAAAACACCCACACATGACTAGATCTAATCTGTCAAAAGGAAAGATAAACGACTAAAAAAAGATGAAGAGCGTCCCGTAAACAAAACAATGCACTGTGTCCCGTCAAAAAGAAAAAAGATGCGGAGCGTCCTATCATGCATGTTCTCCCAGAAGCACGCTTCCTTTCTTTAAATAAATGACCCACACATGACTCAAATCTAATAATCTGTGAAAATAAAAGGTAAACCGTGTCCTGATAAAAAAATGCAGCGTCCCGTCTAAAAAGAAATATAGGGTCCTATCATGTTCTCGGAAGGAAAGCCATACTTATGTCGCATCTTATTGATTTCCATTCAATAAACTCTCCTGACTGATTTCGAATCCAAAGAAAGAAAACCGCATCCGCTTGCTGCCGTAAAAATCTTTTTTCAGTTCGCCGCCCATCCTGATGGCGCACATCTAGAGTCCCTACCGTCGCTTTTCCTGATCCTCCGCTTTGACACGCCGTCTGTTCTTCAGGGCATCAACGCTGCCCTTAGTGTTCCATCAACCGCTGGAATCGATCTAAAAAAGAGGTATAGTTCAATCCATCTTCTCATGTTGTCCTGCTATGATCATGTTTCTCAACCATGGAAAGCACGATTGTCATTATCCATCGAACATCGATGATGTTGCTTACTACTCATGAGCGGTTCTCGAGTAGTAGGAAATAACCTAAGTACGTACTTACATAGTTCTTTAACATCAAAGAGTCATGCCGATTGTAAAAGAAATCGATTGATATATACCTCAGTTATTCCTCGGAGCATGAAAGCAGAAGCAATGAGAATTAAGGCACATGAGAATAGGCTACCTTGATCAACTGCGCCAATAACGTCCTCCTGTACGCCATCGGGTGCCGGCCACATCCAGTGTCTCCAAATGTGATGCGTCGGTTATATCTGATGTCTCTCGATGCGAAGTACAGATGATGCATGCAGATCGGCCAATGTGCTACTACTAAACTTGCGTGAAGTGTGCATCTGCTGCTGTCCAATCTGCATGTACATATAGTCCGTTCCAAAATGCGTTTATAACTTATAAATGGTACGTTTCTTTCTTTTTAATCTACTATACTCCTGATGAATAAATGAGTGGTGAACTATATTTTTTTCCTGGACCATGGGTTCGCATGATTCTTCCAAGTATGGAATATATATATTCCGATACTTAAGCAATTTTCTTTTAAAGATTTTTTATACTACATGTAAACCCAGATTGATTTCTATGTGTGCATATATTAAATAATCATAAATTTTACTCAGTTATGGTTATATATGTTTTCTGGCCTAAAATTTGGGATCAAAATTTTTTCCTAGAATTATCATTATTTTCATTATGAGACTTGATTAATTTTTTTATTCAAGATTGGTTATTTCCAAAAAAATAAGGGACACATGACAACAATTCAATGATTTTTTTCATAAAAAACACGATAATTATCTCCCTAAGGTGCACACAGAGAAACTTCCATCCGTCTAAACTTTAGATATGAATTATGCTATATTACATTGTAAAACGAAGATGATACTGCAAATTTTCTATTCATATAGTACTAGCCCGTGCCGTAGCACGGGTTGACGACTAGTGTTCATAATTTAGCGTGTCCTTTTGCAATAGAGGATATATCCCACACGTTCAGGTGAAAATTCGAATATGCTCCTGTTGTGAACGAATATAGAGATCATTTGAACTAATTATGAATGTCAGGCGAGGGGTAAATCCGCCTTTTGAAAACACTAACGGAAAATGCATTGTAAAATCTTGTAAGGGTTGCATCCAAATTATATTGCCAAATGTTGAAATAATTTATCTACGCTTTTCAAGTGTCGAAGCTAAATCCAACAGATCCCTTGAAGGGTATCCTAGTTAGGCTACTTGGCACAATGGTTACAGGGGCAAGGTTTTATCCAGGTTCAACCTCTCACGGAGAAGATAATACCCTGCTCCTGTACTCATACATTGCGTTGAGTTACGTAGAAAGTACAGCCGAATACCAAGGGATTGTGTGAGGTGTTCTACGAGGAGCTCGACCCTTAGATTATACTACATATCTATGATCCTAGGTTAGCCGGCTATGTCGGTGGAGGTAGAATCCTCCATGGCTCCGTCTTCTTGTCTTGTATGCCAAGTATTCCAGAGTCTTTGTATAATCCGCGCTGGGCCGCCGAAAGTGGCCTTGGACGGAACCGACCTAGGGGTCCTTTGTTCGGCCCACCTACCAGAAACCGACGTGGCGAGAGACCCCTGTGTCGGGGCACCATCAGTAACCCTTGAATCGGTTTTCAAGCTTGGCCGCACGTCGGCCACTCCGATTTGCACATTGTCTTCGGTCACCGGGCTTGAAACTAGTTCAACGGAGCCTACCCAAACACTGTGTTCATATAGCCAGCCACTAGCTGTCGGGCTATTTCTGTGGTGAAGCGACCACCTCGGCTTCAAAAATGCTGAGGAAGATAGCCGACCTGCACATAAGAAATATTTCTTGCGCAGTCGGTCTTCTTGGTCGTCCTGTCAGCTCTGATGAGCCAGATTGATCTTATCGAGTGGCCCCATAGGACCACATGTCACCTTTGTCCTTATGGTCATACATACGTGGGGGCATGTGGTTAAGGAACAATCAGGATATGTTCCATCAAAGGTGTACACACGCCTCCAGAATTCATAGCCACCTCCTCCACATGAGTAGTGAGGCTGGCCATAGTGGTGATAGCTTAGCCGGTGCCATACACTTGAGAATAGCAAACATTATGATGTGGTAGAGAATTAAAGAAGAGAGAGAGGGTTAGAGTAACATTGATAAATACCGTATCATAATAAATGCTATGATACTTTGTGTCATGCATGGCAATAGATAAGATCATCTATGATACTATGCACTATAAAAGTAGTAGCATACACTAGTATCGTATTCATGATAGTACTATATGATACTACCCACCATGAGTAGCCTTGTAAGGCGTCAATGCCTTGTTGTGCATGCATCGAGGCATGGTGGAAAGCTAGGTGGCTGGATCAAAGCACTACTTAAATTTGGATGATGGTGATTGAGTGCCATTGAGGCAAACCTCGGTCCCGAGGTTCCTTATCCCTTATACCTTTCTCCCATCCTTAGAAACACCGTCTATGTGGCCCTTTAAACGAACATCGATCCTATCGGTAAAGAAATATAATGGATTGAAATATCATATACAACGATTCTGGCATCGAACAGCTACATGTTGATGTGATAATACAAGTAGTTCTATTTGAATGAGATAGTAAGTACATAAATATATACATTTCCGTCGTCCTAGAAAAGGATTGTGCTAGATATTGACATTGCACGTAGGATGGTTTAAAAGACAACCCTTAAGATATGGAGGCCCATGATTGTGGCTCGGAATATACTGCTCTAGTGGATAGTTTAGAAGAACTGTGATACTTCTTATTAAAATTACACAATTATTTCACTGAGGCCCATCTCTAGTGGGTTTCTTGCCATACAGAACGACACGGAGGGACTACAGACATGGTACGCCCCGCATCTCGCAGATGTTTGCCATAGTATATAGCCCGTTCCCCGGTGGTGCATTTGACCAAGTGAAACTACTTATAAAAGGTGGTGTATTTTCGGCAGACCACTTGAGGTAAGAAGTGGTTTCGATCACTTCTTTGCTAGTGTTACAATCCACAGAAATTACATCCAGCAGAACAAGCAGTTTTTAACTGCTAACCAGATTACTACGTGCGAAGCTCGATTGGCCCCTTCAATGTTAAGCAGCAAGTTTCTAAGTCTGAGGAGTACTTTTATTGACTCACAGAACCGTGTGCTGGTCTTCATACAGAGACAAAAATGGATGCCAAACTCTAAACAAAGAATCTTTACTGTATCTGAGGTAACAACTCCTTATTTTAGTTCAACACAAGAACCTAGTCAGTCCGTCTCATATGAGGACCGTGCTGGTATTCATACTAGTACATCACCACAACTATCATCACTTCTACATCATACACCATTTTGGCAAGTGGGTATTATTTTGACGAGACTGGGTAGTTTGCAACGACTGGATCCCCAAGCCTTCTGCGCACAAAAAGGAAACAATAAAATACGGTTTGTATTCCCAAAGGATAAATATGCGAATAGCACTGCAAATGAACTCTGAAAAGGGTGCTTGGGTCAACCTTGACTTTGAAGGGAGGAATTTCATAAAACTTTTCATAATCTTCAAACATGTCTGTCTTGCTCTCCACTCCCATGATATCTCTTTTTCCTGAAAGAACTATGTGGTGCTATGGCTCATCATATGATGTATTCGCTTCCTTATATATATTTTTCCGGTTTGGTAGACATGTCCTTCACATAAAAAACCCGCGCCACATCATTGGCTAGGATGAATGGTTCGTCTGTGTACCCAAGATTGTCAGATCCGATGTTGTCATTCTGTACTGTGGGTCTACCTGTACCCCGCCTCCCAACAGATTAACCCATTTGCACTGAAACAAATGGACCTTAAAATCATGTCCATAGTCGAGTTCCCATATGTCCACTATGTAGCCATATTATGTGTCATTTCCCCTCTTGGTTGCTGCATCAAAGCGGGCACCACTGTTTTGGTTGACGCTCTTTTGATCTTGGGCGATCGTGTAAAATGTATTCCCATTTATCTCGTACCCTTTGTAAATCAATACTGTCGTCAGATGGTCTCCAGGCCAACGAGTACAACTCATCAGAAACAACGTTGTCACCAATGAGACGTGTTTGCAACCAACTGCCGAAAGTCCTGATGTGTTCACATGTAATCCAGTCGTCACACTGCTCCGGGTGTTTGGAGCACAAAATATTCTTGTGTTCATTGACATACGGAGTCACCAAGGTAGAATTCTGTAGGACCGTGTAGTGTGCTTGAGACCAAGAATGCCCGTCCCTACATATTATTGAGTCCCCTCCTAGCATGCCTTTTCCAGTCAGTCTTCCCTCATACGGCGATTGATAGAGACTCAATGACCTCCTCTGTTTGAGGGCCCGTGAAGATGCTTCCTTCTGGTCTAGCACGGTTACGAACATATTTTTTGAAGACTCCCATAAACCTCTCAAAGGGGAACATATTGTGTAGAAATACAGGGCCCAGAATGGCAATCTCGTCGACTAGATAAACTAGGACGTGCGTCATGATATTGATGAAGAATGGTGGGAACACCAGCTAGAAACTGACAAGACATTGCGCCAGATCACTCCTTAACCTTGGTAGGATTTCTGGGTCGATCACCTTCTGAGAGATTGCATTGAGGAATGCACATAGCTTCACAATAGCTAATCGAACGTTTTCCAATAGAAGCCCCCTGAATGCAACCGGAAGCAGTTGCGTCATAATCACATGGCAGTCATGAGACTTTAGGTTCTGAAACTTTTTGTCTGCCATATTTATTATTCCATTTTTATTCGATGAGAAGCCAGATGGGACCTTCATATTGAGCAGGCATTTAAAGAAGATTTCCTTCTCTTATTTGGTAAGAGCGTAGTTGGCAGGACCATCATGTCGTCTTTTTCATGCACACGTTGCTGGTTTTCCCATGCCCCCGGTGTATCTTTTGTCTTCCCATACACGCCCAAGAAGCCTAGCGGGTTCACGCAAAGATTCTTCATCACATGCATCACGCTGATTGCAGAGCGGACCTCTAGGTCTTTCCAGTAGGGTAGGTCCCAAAATATAGATTTCTTCTTCGACATGGGTGCACGTCCCTCAGCGTCATTTAGAACAGATAGTCCGCCGGGACTGTCGGTGTCAAAACCGGCGGATCTCTGGTAGGCGTCCCGATCTGTGAGTCTTAGGCTGATGGTAACAGGAAGCAAGGGACACAATGTTTACCCAGGTTCGGGCCCTCTCGATGGAGGTAAAACCCTACTTCTTGCTTGATTAATATTGAAGATATGAGTAGTACAAGAGTAGATCTACCATGAGATCGTAGAGGCTAAAAGCCCTAGGAGCTAGCCTATGATGGTATGATTGTAAATGTGATCGGCCTTCTAAGGACCAACCTCTCCGGTTTATATAGACACCGGAGAGGGCTAGGGTTTACATGGAGTCGGTTACAAGGAAGGAAATATAATATCCGGATCGCCAAGCTTGTCTTCCACGCAAAGGAGAGTCCCATCCGGACACGAGCCGAAGTCTTGAGTCTTGTATCTTCACGCTTCAATAGTCCGGACGATGTATATAGTCCGGCAGTCCGGATAACCCCTAATCCAGGACTCCCTCAGTAGCCCCTGAACCAGGCTTCAATGATGGTGAGTCCGGCGCGTAGTCTTGTCTTCGGCATTGCAAGGCGGGTTCCATCTCCGAATACTCCAATGTACCTATTACAACGAATAGTGTCCAGCGTCTCATCAATGTTGTACTCCTTTGCTTCAGTGCCTCAATAATGACCATTTCCACGTGTCGAGCGAATGCGAGGAGTCGAGGCATTTTTGCATTTGCCACCCCCGGTCCTTCGGGCTAACCATCTATTTGAAGAGACGGGGATTCCCAGATCCAAACCTCACTCTTCCCCCTCGAGCAAGCATCCAACAGAGCGCCCCAAAAAAAACCATTCCAACATGGCCGGTCGTCGCAGCTCTTCTGCTCGCTCCCCTTGCCCCAAGCCGGGGGACTGGGGGGAGTGTTCAGTTCCTCATAGTCGTTTGATAAAGTTACAAACCCAAGGGCTTCTCCCACCGGCGTTCATGGTCCGTGCTTTGCAACAACGTCTTTTCTGAAGAGGCATTTAATGCTTTCAATTCGGGAGACGCATACATCTGAGCTGCTCAAGGCGGGCTTGCCCGGGCGACGAACCAGTATACCAAAGATATACGGGTAAGAAAGTTTGATAAGCATGTATAGCAGTAGCCCCTGAGACTTGAAACGGTTGGAACAACAGTTTTAAGTATCAATTTATGCGCAGGTTCTTGTAGATAAGAATGAGCGGTTGTCTCGGGAGCTAGAGGAGTGCAAGACCCAACTGATGGCCACGGTTGCCAAGCTAGAGGAATCTCAGAAGGCCTCATCTAGTAACATTTATTTCGATTGTACGAAAATGTACCAGTTAGCAACTGGCTGGTATGATGAGTTTAACAGAAAATTCTGCAGATAACCCCGGAGTAAATCCGGAGGGCGGGAGGGATGACGAATCACATCTCCAGAGGCAACTAAAGGCTGGCGAGCGCATTCTTACGCAAGTTAGGCAGGAGAAGAATACTCTCCAAGATGCCAATGTTCGACTGGACGTGGAATTGAAAGACGTCCGTGCGCAGCTGGCGGACTCCGTGAAGGAGAACAAAAGTCTTCGCCGCGACATTTATGGTAAGTGCCTAGACGAACTGTAGCATAGTTCAGCGAGGAAGTATCTTGAAAGAGTTTTGCTTGTAGGATTGCTGACGGGTCGCCCTAAGGAGGAGATGCCCGCATCTGCAGGCGATATACTGCAAGACCTCTCACGGCTGCACGAGCGAGCTCGGCAGGCAATGCAGGGCGTTGCGCAGGCCTTGTGGCCATCAAGCTTCCTGCCGAATGGCATGGGGGAGCTTGTGGACATGCTTCAAGGAGCACGGCGGCGCTTCCGACTGTGGAAGATGTCAGCCTGCCGGCAGGGTGCAAGGGAAGCATGGGCTATGGTGAAGACACACTACACCAAGCTGGACCCGAACCATATGGCCAAAGTCGGACCGGCAGGGCCAGATGGGCAAGAAATTCCCGTGAGTCCGGTATATGACCAGGTGGCGTTAGCCGCAAAGTATACTCAACCGGATTGTAAGCTAGATAGCCTGTTGGATGGTATAGAGGAGGAATATAGTCAGTCCAAGTGACTATGTAATTCAATAGACATAAGTAGCCCCAAGACGGATTAAAATCATTTGTCATGGCGGACCTTTTCGCTTCAGTCCCCGGATCCTACAGTCCGGGGTGTGTCCGAATACCCGCTCGGTTATACAAAACCGGAGTATGCGTGGAAACCAGGCGTAGGGGTCATAAGTGCTTGAACAGACAAGTACCCAACTAGTTATGTTATATTACATGGATAGTAAGAAACATCTTCCAGGGAGAATAGTTCCGTTAAGGGTTCCTTTCCCTTGGTAAGCATGCGACAAGGCACATGTCTGAACTGCGAACCATGGCGCAGGATACAAAACTTCGGGGATTTATGTTATGATAAACGAAGACATCTTTTGTTCACCGATCGAATATTCTCTTAAGGAAACTAGCTTTCGGCTTCACCTAGTCTGAGGTACACATCCGGCTCAATCGGTAGTAACAATCGCAGAGGTGCTCCCCTTATGCCCGAGCCGAATTAACGGGAACGTAGGGCATAAACACAGGAGCCAGGCAACCCAGCTTGGCCACATCTTAAGTCATATTGATGCATATAATGGCGAAGAAAAGGCACACATGGAAAACGCATGTGTGATGGGCAAAAAGCCTTTTAGAGTAAGTTATGTTTAGCTTCCGTATAGGAATCCCCCAGGTATTGCTTACACACATAGTGCGGCCGGAGTAACCCGGAAGTCCGTACTGTATTATACTTTGTGTGAAGAGAAAAGGATCGAGAAAGGAAGAGGGAGGGAGCATAATTAAAAAGGAGGAGGTAAGGAGACAAACACTGAGTTCGGCGCTAGGCGTAGAATCTCCGGAGTCTGGCCGCGTTCCATGGGTTCGGCTCGAGTCTGTTACCGGACGCATTACATAAGCGGTACGCTCCTACGGTGAGAACTTTGTCAATGACGAAGGGACCTTCCCACTTGGGTTTGAGCCTGTCCTTCTTCTTCTCCGGTAAGCGTAGAACAAGCTCGCCAATATTATAAGTTTTGGCCCGCACTTTTCTGCTTTGGTATCGTCGAGCCTGTTGCTGATAGAATGCGGAACGGGCCTTAGCGACATCGCACTCCTCCTCCAGGGCGTCCAAGTTATCCTGCCGATCTAACTCGGCTTCCTTCTCTTCGTACATGCGTACGCGTGGCGAATCATGTATTATGTCGCAGGGTAGTACTGCTTCCCCGCCGTACACCATAAAAATGGTGTATATCCGGTGGTATGATTCGGCGTGGTCCGCAGCCCCCAGAGTACGGAGTCGAGCTCCTCGACCCATTGAGTGTCCGACTCTGTCAAGGATCGCACTAGTCTGGGTTTGATGCCGCTCATGATGAGACCGTTTGCCCGTTCGACCTGGCCATTTGTTTGAGGATGGTAGACGGAAGAATAGTCGATCTTAATGCCCATTTTGCCGCACCAAGCTTTCACTTCATCGGCTGTGAAATTTGAGCCATTATCGGTGATGATGCTGTGGGGGACACCGTATCGGTGTACGACCCCGGATATAAAGTCTATCACTGGTCCGGATTCGGCCGTTTTCACTGGTTTGGCTTCTATCCATTTGATGAACTTGTCTACCATGACCAATAAGTATTTTTTCTTGTGGCTTCCCCCTTTAAGGGGTCCAACCATATCCAGCACCCAGACCGTGAAGGGCCAAGTTATGGGATTTGTTTGTAGAGCGGTAGGGGGCATATGACTCTGATTGGCAAAGAGCTGGCAACCGACGCAGTGTTGGACGAGGTCCTGTGCGTCTGCTCGGGCCGTCGGCCAATAGGAACCTGTACGGAAGGCCTTGCTGACTAGTGCTCGAGCCGCGGCGTGGTGCCCGCCCAGTCCGGCATGGATTTCGGCCAAGAGCTGCCACCCTTCCTCTTCGGAGATGCACCTTTGGAGCACTCCGGTCGCACTTTTCTTATAGACTTTCCCTTCATGGACTTTGTAAGATTTAGAATGCCGGACGATGCAGCGTGCTTCATTTTGGTCTCCGGGGAGCTCCTGCCTATTTAGGTAGGCCAAGAAAGGCTCAGTCCACGGGGCGATGACAGCCATTATTTCGTGGGCTGAAGATGTTATTTCAGTGGTGGAGCCTCCGATTATGTCTGGTAGTTTGGAGTCTGAGGATGTATTCGGATCCGTGCTGGTATTGCCGGACTCCCCTTCCCATATCACGGATGGCTTGAACAACCTTTCCAGGAATATATTAGGTGGGACAGGGTCGCGTTTAGCGCCGATGCGGGCAAGGACATCTGCCGCTTGATTGTTTTCTCGAGCCACATGGTGGAATTCGAGCCCCTCGAACCGAGCTGACATTTTAACAACGGCATTACGGTAGGCCACCATTTTTGGATCCTTGGCATCAAAGTCTCCGTTATTTGTGATATTGCGAGGTTTGAATCCCCGTGCACCTCTAGGCGTTGAATGCCCATAGAGACTGCCATCCGAAGATCGTGCAATGAGCCTAATATTCGCTGCATTGTTGAGTCTGTATAATATTTGGAGGACGATGGACCGTGTCTCCGTGGGAGACGCCAGGACTACGCCTGCTCCCAATCCGCCAGCATTTTAGAGCCGTCAAGTGCATGATCCAGTTAGAGTAAGCGCCGTACTCGAGTTCGCTTCCGTCCATTCGGCGACAAAGTCAGCTAATACTTGCGACTTGATAGCCCGCCGAGGCTTGTATGTTATGTCGAACGGAAGGAGCTCGGTGGCCCATTTAGCGATCTGGCCTGTGGCATCGCGGTTATTTATTATATCGTTTAGTGGTACTTCGGAGGCCACTGTAATCGAACACTCTTGAAAGTAGTGTCGTAGCTTTCGGGATGCCATGAAGACCGCGTATGCTATTTTTTGATAGTGTGGGTACCGGGATTTGCATGGGGTGAGGACCATGGATACGTAATAAACCGACTTCTGTAGCGGGAATTTGTATCCGTCAACCTCTCGTTAAACGCCGAGTACTGCGCTTACAACTTGGTGTGTTGCAGCTATGTACATCAGCATAGGTTCGCCGATATTTGGCGCTGTTAGGACTGGATTATTGGCCAATAAGGTCTTTATTTCATCGAGTCCGGCCGCGGCTGCATCTGTCCACACGAAATGTTCGGTGTGCCGAAGAAGGCGGTAAAGAGATAATGCTTTTCTCCTAACCTGGAGATAAAGCGGCTCAAAGCAGCCACCCATCCAGCTAGTTTCTGGATGTGTTTGAGGTCTGTTGGTATAGCCAACTGCGACAAAGCTCGGATTTTTGCCGGATTAGCTTCAATTCCTCTATTGGAAACGATGAAGCCCATCAGTTTTCTAGAGGGGACGCCGAAAACGCATTTCTCTGGATTCATCTTGATGTCGTACGTTCGGAGGTTGTCGAACGTAAGCCTCAAGTCATCTATTAGGGTTTCGATGTGTCTTGTTTTTATGACTACGTCGTCCATGTATGCCTCCACTGTTTTGCCGATTTGCTTTTCCAGGCATGTTTGAATCATGCGTTGATAGGTTGCGCCGGCATTCTTAACCCCGAAAGGCATAGTGTTGAAGCAGAAAGGGCCATATGGCATTATGAAAGCTGTTGCAGCTTGGTCGGACTCTGCCATCTTTATTTGATGGTATCCAGAGTATGCGTCAAGGAAACACAACGAGTCGTGTCCTGCTGTGGCGTCGATGATTTGATCGATGCGAGGGAGGGAAAAGGGATCCTTGGGGCAAGCCTTGTTGAGGTCTTTGAAGTCGACGCACAGGCGCTAGGATTTGTCCTTCTTTGGTACCATTACCAAGTTCGCCAGCCAATCCGGATGCTTGATATCTCCGATTTAATCCGACCTCAAGTAGCTTGGCTAGCTCTTCCCCCATGGCTTGCTGTTTGTGCTTTGAAAATTGCCTTAGGGTCTGTTTAATAGGTTTGTATCCCTTTAGTATGTTATAAGGCTATGTTCGGCCAATCCGCGCGGGATGCCTGGCATGTCCGATGGGTGCCAGGCTAAAATGCCCCAATTCTCGCGTAAGAAGTCTCGCAGTGCGGCGTCCATAGCGGGGCTCAACTGTGTCCCGATGGAAGCTGTCTTTGTGGGGTCCGTTGGGTGGACTTGGAATTTGACTATCTCATCTGCGGGTTTAAATGAGGTGGACTTGGGTCGCTTGTCGAGTATCACGTCGTCCCTGTCCACGGTGGCGCAGTGATGTTGTTAATTCTTCTGCTGCGTGGCTTGGACATTGCTTCCAAGGCTAGTGCCGCGGTTTTGTTTTTTGGCGCGGAGTGCGATGTCCGGATCACTAGCTAGAGTGATGATTCCATTGGGTCGGGCATTTTAAGCTTCATGTACCCATAATGGGGTATAGCTTGAAAGCTTGCAAACGCGTCCCGCCCTAGAAGGGTGTGGTATCCGCTGCTGAAAGGAGCCACTTGGAATGTGATTTCTTCGGACCTGTAATTCTCTGGGGTGCCGAATACCACATCGAGTGTGATTTTCCCCGCACACCGTGCTTCCCGACTAGGGATAATTCCCCTGAAGGTTGTGCCGCTTTGTTCAATGAGGATTTTTTCAATTTCCGTCTTCTTGAGTGTTTCTTCGTAGATCAAGTTTAATCTACTTCCGTCGTCCATGAGTACTTTAGTGAGCCGAAAGCCGTCCACTATTGGGCTAAGGACCAGAGCGGCTGGTGCCCGGATGGTCTGGAATTGGGGTTCGTCACTGGCATTGAAAGTTATAGCAGTGTCGTTCCACGGATTTATTTTTGCCACATGGCAGATTTCAGCGGAGCTTCGATGAGCTCGCTTGCGCCTATTGTTTGAGGCGAAGGTCTCAAAGACTATTAGTACCATATTGTGTTCCTTGGCGGGATGTTGTTCTGCTTTATGGCTCTTGAGGAGATCCTCGCCACTTTTTGCTACTTGCCGGAGTATCCAACATGCCCTAAGGCTATGGGTTGTTGTTGCGTCCGGCGTACTGTGAAGCTTACATGGCCCGTTGAGCCATTCTTCCAATACGGTTCCACGCCCTGGGGCGGTTTTCGACTTCTTGGGGATTGGATCGGCCGACCTCTGAGAGTTCAACCGTTTAGTTCGGAGAAAGGTTCTGGTGAGGGTCGAACTATCCCAAAATTCCGTTTGGGTTTTCCAGGCGCTTTCCATCACACAGTACTTCTGTACTATGGTTGCCAAGTCCGCAAAGTTTATTATGTCACGGAGGCTTATAGCATTAAGGAGTCCTTTGTTCGTGCAGTTTTTGCAGAAAAGTGAGACTACGTCCTCCTCGTGGCAGCCCTTGACCTTGTTAAGCGCAAGGAGGAATCTGGCCCAGTAACGATGTACTGTCTCCTGGGGCTCTTGCCTGATGCGGGAGAGACGGTTTAAGTCCAGGTGGGTGTCGTTGGCTGAATCCGGATTTTGATCCGGTCTAACACCCGAGGGCATGGGAGGTTCCGAGCCCGACAGCTCGGGATTCGGAGTGTTGCCCAATCTCTTCGGCCCAATGCCCGATTCTAAGTCCGGGACCTGTGTCATGTCTTCCTCTGAGCATGTGTTCGATCCACAGAGTTCGGTGATCCGGACATAATTCGTCCTCAGAGTTGAGGGGCAAACCCGTGTGTGGTTCCTCCACTACCGCTATCTCATGGGTGGCCGGCGGGGATCTAATGTCCCTTTGGTCGGGTTTAAGACCAATCCGGTCATAGTCCGTAGCGACTCCCAAAGCGGCGATGCGACCAAGAGCTCATTAAGAGAGGAGAGCTCTATCCGATCCATCTGTTCGACAAGCTCCAAATTGACATGAAGGTTATGCACGATGACCCGAGAGGCCATCATTGGCGCGACAGCCAATGGGGCGCCATGAACCGGACTAAAGACCTGAATCGGACTAGTACCCTATTTTCTACTAGTGGACGTGGCGACTCTACTTCTACCGACGTAGCTGATTAGGATCTGTAATCCTAGGACCCCTAGTATGTTATATAAGTCCGAGGTAGGCTTTCATGATATATGATAGACAATCTCTTCACTTTCTCCTTACTTTGTACACACCTCTATCATGAGTACTCAACCTGGGTAAAACCTTGCCTCATTTTACGATCCAGCCTATTCACCTTCCCAGGATATCCTACCGAGGGATATGCTGGAACCGCTCCGACACTTGACAATCTCAATTCTATTTGTCCACGACCAAAAAACATTAGGCTGCTCTATGGGCCGTTCAAATATTAAGTTGTCAATTTTCTAATTCGTGAAGTACTGTAGATTCAGTAACGGCAAAGGCACGACGTGCTTGTATTCATGTAGAGACAAAAATAATACGGAAGTCTTGAGCAAGAATCTTCGCCAAGGAGAGGTACAACTGCTCACGTTAGTATAACCACGACTTAGCCAAGTCAGTCATATGATGACAGTGGTGTTATTCAGTTTATTCACACTGGTACTCAAGTACATCACCCCAACTATAACATTTTGGCAAGTAGCATTGGTTAACTAAGAGTCACGTGCTGGTATTCATGTAGAGACAAAACATGTACGAAAGTCTAGAGCAGGAACCTTCACCGGGAGTGAGGTACAGATGCTCATCATTTTATTTTAGTAATAACTCGTAGTCAGTCAGTCAGTCACATATAATAACTGTGTTACGTTATTCACACTAATACAACACCACGACTAGTCTTTTGGAAGTACTGTCCATGACTGACAGGAGTGATGATACCAAACTCAAAAAGAATCTTCATGCATGAAATATTTACAACTGCTCATTTTAGTCTGACGACAACTTAAACAACCAGTCACATATGATAACGGTGCTGTTGTTCACACTAGCGCATCACAACTAGTCTTTGCGACCATATGCAGTTCACAAAAGGTCGTCACTGCATCGCATTACACCATTTCGGCAAGGAAGTATTTTACTATGATTTGATAATATGCAATGACTAAATTCACACAAAGCCTCCATCACTCTCAACCTGTTTCTTAACTGCTTTAGAGCATCTACAAAAAGGACGCCAAACCGCCTCAAATGCTCATGGACGGTCCGTCTGGCGCAATCTCAGGCACTGACCGGTCATTTTCATTTTGTGCGTCCGCACCTGTGTATCTTAAATTCAATCCCACATATCCATGCAAGACATACAACGTATGGACTGGTACGTCATGCTGGCGCATCGTGACCCCAGCTCTTGATGGCGGGGCATGAGGGCATTCCCCATTGTCCAGTTCGTAGGTGTGAGTGATGATTTCTGATTAGATGTATGTTCTTATTAGACCCTTATTGAACAGTTTAATACAGATCTAGATAGCTGTGTGCATCTATGGATTTCAGAAAGAAAGTCCCAAATGGACAAAATATAGCGCCTACTCCTATTAGAATAAATTACTCTATGTTTAATCAGTAAATAACCATGTTAATCACTTTAAATTAAAATGTTACTGCATGGCTGCTGTGGAAGGTTAAGATTAAGCCACAGAAAGATAACCCGCCATATCATAAGGTTGCCCGGAGGTTGTTGGTATTCATACTAGTACATCACCACAGCTATTATCGTTACTTCACCGTACACAATTTTGGCAAGTGGGTATTATTTTGATGAGATTGGTAGTCCGCAGCGACTGGATCCCCAAGTCTTCTGCTCAGAAAGGAAACAATAAAATACGGGTTGTATTCCTGAAGGATAAATATCTTATATTTACTAATTGAGGCACCATTCAAGTACTCTCATTAATCCACATCATTAGTATTAATTCCACTGTTGGATTGTATAATATACGTTCAGGATAAAAGGAAAACATATGTAACATAGATGGTCCCGACGTCACGTAAAAAAGGCTCATATGACATGTCCAACAGGCACCATTCAAGTACTCTCATTAATCCACATCATTAGTATTAATTCCACCGTTGGATTGTATAATATACGTTCAGGATAAAAGGAAAACATATGTAACATAGATGGTCCCGACGTCACGTAAAAAAGGCTCATATGACATGTCCAACCTTAGTGAATCAAAAGGAAAAAAAAAGATCCATCCGCTTCTCAAAAAAAAAGGAAGCCTCCAACCATAAAGTGTCCAATCCAACGGAAAAGGGGACAAACTCACGATTCTACTAATTGCCCGCAAAGTCACGTCCATGAATAAACTTTTGGCCAAGAAAATCTAGATGGACTCCTATACATGGTCGCCCATAAACAAAACAATGTACGGCGGACACAAATAGAAAAGAGACATCCTATACATAATCGCCGTAAATAAACAAAACAACAGATGTACCGTGTGACTCGATTCAATCTATCAAAAGAAAAGAGGAAACTAAAAAGATGTGCAGCGCCCCTTAAAAATAGTGTACAACGTCGTGCCAGAAAAAGAAGATGTACAACGTCAGATCATGCATGTTTTCCCAGCACGCTTCCTTTGTTGAAAAAAACACCCACACATGACTAGATCTAATCTGTCAAAAGGAAAGATAAACGACTAAAAAAGATGAAGAGCGTCCGTAAACAAAACAATGCACTGTGTCCCGTCAAAAGAAAAAAGATGAGCGTCCTATCATGCATGTTCTCCAGAACACTTCCTTTCTTTAAATAAATGACCCACACGTGACTCAAATCTAATAATCTGTGAAAATAAAAGGTAAACCGTGTCCTGATAAAAAATGCAGCGTCCCGCCTAAAAAAGAAATAGGGTCCTATCATGTTCTCGGAAGGAAAGCCATACTTATGTCGCATCTTATTGATTTCCATTCAATAAACTCTCCTGACTGATTTCAATCCAAGAAAGAAAACGCATCCGCTTGCTGTCAGAAAAATTTTTTCAGTTCGCCCATCCTGATGGCGCACATCTAGAGTCCTACCGCCACTTTTCCTGATCCTCCTTTGACACGCTGTCTGTTCTTCAGGGCATCAACGCTGCCCTTAGTGTTCCATCAACCGCTGGAATCGATCTAAAAGAGGTATAGTTCAATCCATCTTCTCATGTTGTCCTGCTATGATCATGTTTCTCAACCATGGAAAACACGATTGTCATTATCCATCGAACATCGATGATGTTGCTTACTACTCATGAGCGGTTCTCGAGTAGTAGGAAATAACCTTAACGCATTTACATAGTTCTTTAACATCAAAGAGTCATGCCGAAAAAGAAATCGATTGATATATACCTCAGTTATTCCTCGGAGCATGAAAGCAGAAGCAATGAGAATTAAGGCACATGAGAATAGGCTACCTTGATCAACTGCGCCAATAACGCCCTCCTGTACGCCATCATCGTGCCGCCACATCCAGTGTCTCCAAATGTGATGCGTCGGTTATATCTGATGTCTCTCGCGCGGCAGATGATGCATGCAGATCGGCCAATGTGCTACTACTAAACTTGCGTGAAGTGCATCTGCTGCTGTCCAATCTGCATGTACATATAGTCCGCTCCAAAATGCGCTTATAACTTATAAATGGTACGTTTCTTTCTTTTAATCTACTATACCTGATGAATAAATGAGTGGTGAACTATATTTTTTCCTGGACCATGGGTTCATGATTCTTCCAAGTATGGAATATATATATTCGATACTTAAGCAATTTTTTTAAAGATTTTTTATACTACATGTAAACCCAGATTGATTTCTATGTGTGCATATATTAAATAATCATAAATTTTACTCAGTTATGGTTATATATGTTTTCTGGCCTAAAATTTGGGATCAAAATTTTTCCTAGAATTATCATTATTTTCATTATGAGACTTGATTAATTTTTTATTCAAGATTGGTTATTTCCAAAAAATAAGGGACACATGACAACAATTCAATGATTTTTCATAAAAACACGATAATTATCTCCCTAAGGTGCACACAGAGAAACTTCCATCCGCCTAAACTTTAGATATGAATTATGCTATATTACATTGTAAAACGAAGATGATACTGCAAATTTTCTATTCATATAGTACTAGTCGTGTCAGTAACGGTTGACGATCAGTGTTCATAATTTAGCGTGTCCTTTGCAATAGAGGATATATCCCACACGCTCAAAATTCAATATGCTCCTGTTGTGAACGAATATAGAGATCATTTGAACTAATTATGAATGTCGCGAGGGTAATCCGCCTTTTGAAAACACTAATGGAAAATGCATTGTAAAATCTTGTAAGGGTTGCATCCAAATTATATTGCCAAATGTTGAAATAATTTATCACGTCAAGTGTCGGCTAAATCCAACAGATCCCTTGAAGGGTATCCTAGTTGGGCTACTTGGCACAATGGTTACAGGGCAAGGTTTTATCCAGGTTCAACCTCTCACGGAGAAGATAATACCCTGCTCCTGTACTCATACATTATGCTGAGTTATGTAGTACAGCCGAATACCAAGGGATTGTGTGAGGTCTTCACGAGCTCGACCCTTAGATTATACTACATATCTATGATCCTAGGTTAGCCGGCTATGTCGGTGGAGGTAGAATCCTCCATGGCTCCGCCTTCTTGTCTTGTATGCCAAGTATTCCAGTCTTTGTATAATCCGCGCTGGGTCAAAGTGGCCTTGGACGGAACCGACCTAGGGTCCTTTGTTCGCCCACCTACCGAAACCGAGCGGGCGAGAGATCCCCTGTGTCGGGCACCATCAGTAACCCTTGAATCGGTTTTCATGCTTGGCCGCACGTCGCCATCCGATTTGCACATTGTCTTCGGTCACCGGGCTTGAAACTAGTTCAACGGAGCCTACCCAAACACTGTGTTCATATAGCCAGCCACTAGCTGTCGGGCTATTTCTGTGAAGCGACCACCCGGCTTCAAAAATGCTGAGAGGAAGATACCTGCACATAAGAAATATTTCTTGCGCAGTCGGTCTTCTTGGTCGCCCTGTCAGCTCTGATGAGCCAGATTGATCTTATCGAGGGCCCCATAGGACCACATGTCACCTTTGTCCTTATGGTCATACATGGGGGCATGTGGTTAAGGAACAATCAGGATATGTTCCATCAAAGTGTACACACGCCTCCAGAATTCATAGCCACCTCCTCCACATGAGTAGTGAGGCTGGCCATAGTGGTGATAGCTTAGCCGGTGCCATACACTTGAGAATAGCAAACATTATGATGTGGTAGAGAATTAAAGAAGAGAGAGAGGGTTAGAGTAACATTGATAAATACCGTATTAATAAATGCTATGATACTTTGTGTCATGCATGGCAATAGATAAGATCATCTATGATACTATGCACTATAAAAGTAGTAGCATACACTAGTATCGTATTCATGATAGTACTATATGATACTACCCACCATGAGTAGCCTTGTAGGCGTCAATGCCTTGTTGTGCATGCATCGAGGCATGGTGGAAAGCTAGGTGGCTGGATCAAAGCACTACTTAAATTTGGATGATGGTGATTGAGTGCCATTGAGGCAAACCTCGTCCCGAGGTTCCTTATCCCTTATACCTTTCTCCCATCCTTAGAAACACCGCCTATGTGGCTCTTTAAACGAACATCGATCCTATCGGTAAAGAAATATAATGGATTGAAATATCATATACTTTATTCTGGCATCGAACAGCTACATGTTGATGTGATAATACAAGTAGTTCTATTTGAATGAGATAGTAAGTACATAAATATATACATTTCCGTCGTCTCTAGAAAAGGATTGTGCTAGATATTGACATTGCACGTAGGATGGTTTAAAAGACAACCCTTAAGATATGGAGGCCCATGATTGTGGCTCGGAATATACTGCTCTAGTGGATAGTTTAGAAGAACTGTGATACTTCTTATTAAAATTACACAATTATTTCACTGAGGCCCATCTCTAGTGGGTTTCTTGCCATACAGAATTACACGGAGGACTACAGACATGGTACGCCCGCATCTCGTAGATGTTTGCCATAGTATATAGCCCGCCTCGGTGGTGCATTTGACCAAGTGAAACTACTTATAAAAGGTGGTGTATTTTCGGCAGACCACTTGAGGTAAGAAGTGGTTTCGATCACTTTTGCTAGTGTTACAATCCACAGAAATTACATCCAGCAGAACAAGCAGTTTTAACTGCACAACCAGATTACTACAAGGCTCGATTGGCCCCTTCAATGTTAAGCAGCAAGTTTCTAAGTCTGAGGAGTACTTTTATTGACTCACAGAACCGTGTGCTGGTCATACAGAGACAAAATGGATGCCAAACTCTAAACAAAGAATCTTTACTGTATCTGAGGTAACAACTCCTTATTTTAGTTCAACACAAGAACCTAGTCAGTCCGTCTCATATGAGGACCGTGCTGGTATTCATACTAGTACATCACCACAACTATCATCACTTCTACATCATACACCATTTTGGCAAGTGGGTATTATTTTGACGACTGGGTAGTTTGCAACGACTGGATCCCCAAGCCTTCTGCGCACAAAAAGGAAACAATAAAATACGGTTTGTATTCCCAAAGGATAAATATGCGAATAGCACTGCAAATGAACTCTGAAAAGGGTGCTTGGGTCAACCTTGACTTTGAAGGGAGGAATTTCATAAAACTTTTCATAATCTTCAAACATGTCTATCTTGCTCTCCACTCATGATATCTCTTTTCCTGAAAGAACTATGTGGTGCTATGGCTCATCATATGATGTATTCGCTTCCTTATATATTTTTTCCGGTTTGGTAGACATGTCCTTCACATAAAAACCCGCGCCACATCATTGGCTAGGATGAATGGTTCGTCTGTACCCAAGATTGTCAGATCCGATGTTGTCATTCCGCATCGGGTCTACCTGCACTCGCCCCCAACAGATTAACCCATTTGCACTGAAACAAATGGACCTTAAAATCATGTCCATAGTCGAAGTTCCCATATGTCCACTATGTAGCCATTATGTGTCATTTCCTCTTGGTTGCTGCATCAAAGCGGGCACCACTGTTTTGGTTGACGCCTTTGATCTTGGGCCATGTAAAATGTATTCCCATTTATCTCGCACTTTAGTAAATCAATACTGTCCGATGGTCTCCCAGCTGACAACTAATGAGACGTGTTTGCAACCAACTGCCGAAAGTCCTGATGTGTTCACATGTAATCCAGTCGTCACACTGCTCGGTGTTTGGAGCACAAAATATTCTTGTGTTCATTGACATACGGAGTCACCAAGGTAGAATTCTGTAGGACCGTAGTGTGCTTGAGACCAAGAATGCCCGTCTACATATTATTGAGTCCCTCCTAGCATGCCTTTTCCAGTCAGTCTCCCTCATACGGCGATTGATAGAGACTCAATGACCTCCTCTGTTTGAGGGTCCGTGAAGATGCTTCCTTCTGGTCTAGCACGTTACGAACATATTTTTGAAGACTCCATAAACCTCTCAAAGGGGAACATATTGTGTAGAAATAGGCCTTGGCAATCTGGCCGACTAGATAAACTAGGACATGCGCCATGATATTGATGAAGAATGGTGGGAACACCAGCTAGAAACCCACAAGACATTGCGCCAGATCACCTTAACCTTGGTAGGATTTCTGGGTCGATCACCTTCCAGAGATTGCATTGAGGAATGCACATAGCTTCACAATAGCTAATCGAACGCTTCCAATAGAAGCCTGAATGCAACCGAAGGCAGCTATCATAATCACATGGCAGTCATGAGACTTTAGGTTCAAACTTTTGTCGCCATATTTATTATTCCATTTTTATTCGACGAGAAGCCGATGGGACCTTCATATTGAGCAGGCATTTAAAGAAGATTTCCTTCTCTTATTTGGTAAGAGCGTAGTTGGCAGGACCATCATGTCGCCTTTTCATGCACACGCGTTGGTTTTCCCATGCCCCGTGTATCTTTTGTCTTCCCATACACGCCCAAGAAGCCTAGCGGTTCACGCAAAGATTCTTCATCACATGCATCACGCTGATTGCAGAGCGGACCTCTAGGTCTTTCCAGAGGGTAGGTCCCAAAATATGGATTTCTTCTTCGACATGGGTGCACGCCCCTCAGCCATTTAGAACAGATAGTCCGGACTGCCGGTGTCAAACCGCGGATCTCGGTAGGCGCCCGATCTGTGAGTCTTAGGCTGATGGTAACAGAAGCAAGGACACAATGTTTACCCAGGTTCGCCCTCTCGATGGAGGTAAAACCTACTTCTTGCTTGATTATATTGAAGATATGAGTAGTACAAGAGTAGATCTACCATGAGATCGAGAGGCTAAAAGCCCTAGGAGCTAGCCTATGATGGTATGATTGTAAATGTGATCGGCCTCTATGGACCAACCTCCGGTTTATATAGACACCGGAGAGGGCTAGGGTTTACATGGAGTCGGTTACAAGGAAGGAAATATAATATCCGGATCGCCAAGCTTGTCTTCCACGCAAAGGAGAGTCCCATCCGGACACGAGCCGAAGTCTTGAGTCTTGTATCTTCACGCTTCAATAGTCTGGACGATGTATATAGTCCGGCAGTCCGGATAACCCTAATCCAGACTCTCAGCCCCGAACCAGGCTTCAATGACGGTGAGTCCGGCGCGTAGTCTTGTCTTCGGCATTGCAGGCGGGTTCCATCTCCGAATACTCCAATGTACCTATTACAACGAATAGTGTCCAGCGCTCATCAATGTTGTACTCTTTGCTTCAGTGCCTCAATAATGACCATTTCCACGGTCGAAAGCGAATGCGAGGAGTCGAGGCATTTTTGCATTTGCCACCCCGTCCTTCGGCTAACCATCTATTTGAAGAGACGGGATTCCTGATCCAAACCTCACTTTCTCCCCTCGAGCAAGCATCCAACAGAGCCCCAAAAAAACCATTCCAACATG